>JXWZ01012561.1:0-19282 GCA_000956215.1 Anopheles farauti No. 4
CCCCCACACACGAAACCATTAATTTAATGAACGCTATGATGATCTATCGTAATGATCTTGGCACGTTTTCGAAGGGTACAGGCGGGCAGTTAGGCCGGCCGGTCGGCGCGGCAGGATACGGCTGGTCGCGTTTTTGGCCGCATGGATGATGACGGAAATGATGAATACAGTCGTGAATTGTTTGAATTTATGGAATTTGTTCCCGGCTAATTTCGACCCGAAATCGTCCCTGTCCAACATGGGACGGTTGGTGGGATGAATGGACGCGATTTACACACACATCCACCAACACCGCCGTCGTCGGAACGGAAGTCGTCCATAAACGCGGAAGTGTGTAAATCATACCGACGCATCCGAACCGAGCCACGTAATTGATTCAACCGAACCATTAACACGAAACAGGGAAATGGTTTTCGTTAGCTGCATCTACCGGGAGCAATTTACTGCCCGAACCGGAGGACGCTTTGTTGCTTTGCTTTGTCCTCGTTAATGTGCTCGGGGAAGGATGGGAGCGGGGAGGACTCGTTTCGGACAAGAGCACGTTGACACTTTTCTATCTTCCGTTTTATGCGCCCCGAAACCAATCAGCACGTTCGGCTCGGACGCTTGACGCGGTACAGGTTCCGATCCAGGACATCTTACGAAAATCAATAACGTCATCAGGACAGACCGACCGAGGTTCAGACGTGGAACAACAGGCTCCCATTGATGAGAATATCTTCTTCTACTAATCCGCCCATGGAACTGGGAGGTAACAACAGCAACAACAAAAAAAAACACGACAATGTTTGTGCGATGAACAACAATCAAGATTAGGGTGCGTTCTCGCATCGACTTTGGCATTGGCTTTATGGCCACCTTTCAGGCCTTATCTGACTTCTTTTATCCGAGACTCATCATACACGCCGACGCTCCCCGGACGGAGAAGTTTTAATCTAGAGCTTTCTTTCGCATTCTTACCCATCGATGGCAGCTTATCATACCTTGCCTCGAACACGTCCCGGGCAAACGGTCCAAGCAGCCCATGAAAACCCACGCTGCTTCAACGTACGAGAGCGTACGATCGACTTATGGGCCAAAAAGTTTCACTCGCCTCGTTCTGCCTAATTGGCGGTGGAGCTTACTTTATGATGTATCCTGGGGGTCAATTTATTTCCTTCGCAAAACCGTAGCACGCCTTGGGGGAAATTATTTTTCTTGCAAAATTTACATATCGCGTCTGGTGGCGCTTTTGGGAGGGAGAGAAAAAGGAAACAAAAACGCTTATCGCTTCCCGATGAATAACAGACTCACCGAGCGTGGGCCTAGAACGTAGTAGCGACAAAAAAAAAACAAAATGGTTTTAATAAATGAGTGTCTACTTGCGCAGTCGAAGTCGTTTAATTGATGCCTTTTGCGTTGAAAGTAATAATGAACAGCAGTTCATTGTTTCCGTTTCGCCCCACAAGGGAAAAGCGGTGAAAAATGCAATCGCTGTTGGAATGGGAATTTTTCGACCATCATTCGCAGACGCTGGTCGCTTTTTCGGCAAACGCCACGGCACAAAACCACCCACCTGACCCACGAGACTCGTTCGTATACAGAATGATGGTGGTGATGGTGAAAGTCCATAGCGTGGGCAGTCCGTAATAAATGAAGCTTAATATTCTAAACTCAAGTGCGCTCATCGTTCCCAAGAATTATTGTCATACCCAACGTGCAAATAACACGAGTTTTCGGAAGCTTTCGCTCACCATTTCGTGGAAAATAATGTTGAGCCACATACAGCGCCCGATTTTGCATGCACGCTGTAATTGTCTCGTCAAGCGTCCGATAAAATAGAAGCCATTTTCCGGTGTACACTTTAAAACACTGCCTTGCGGGCCACGAGCGACGTTTTGCACGCGTCCACAACATTTCCCCGCGCAATCATTGAACCATTTTCGATTTGCCAAAACGGCTCAATCTGCTGCATTTCGAGTGTGTTCGCTTCCGCTACGTTTATTGCTGCCACGATTAACGATAGCCGTATCATTCGATTCATTTCGTTCCGCAAACCAATAGATTAGAAGCGGTTTGGATTACTGTTTTTTGTTGCTCACAGTTCTCGCTTCGCCGATTATGTGAGCGATTTTGTTTCCGTCCGAAACGAAAACATGAAACCGCAGGTTATCCTTTGGCCGCTCGCGCTGACCTTAAAACCAATTTGGAGGAAAAAGTTCAAAACCCAATTTCTCGCAACGAATGACCGAATGAAGCGAACAAATGAACGAAACCAGCTCGATGAACCTTCGCCTTCCCTTAATGGCCGTATGTGTGTGTGTGTACTCGGCTATCCTCTGGACGCATAAAAACCATTCCCACACGTGGCACGATGGAAACGTGAAAGCACGGAAAGTAGTGTGGCTCTAGCGATCTCTGATATCTGCTATACATTAAACTGGATTTTATTTATTCGATTCGAGCTTCTTCCGGAACGAAACACTCGCGAACCACTCAGGATGCAGGGGTGGTAAAACTGGATAAGATTCGAGCGAACCCCATCAAGCGGCAGTAGCAGCAGACATGCAACTCCGGTTCTCGCTGGTACCGAATGGAACGTCAACCGCTACACTACTACCGCTCCGTTGAGGTTGAATTTGTGGCTAAGAATAAATTCTTCCCTTTCTGTTATCTTCCGCTGCCGTTCCTTCCCATCTCCCCGCACAAATCTATTGTTTTCCGCCGGCGCTCTAATGCCTTTCAAACCCCAACAGTGCCCGTGGCACGTTCATTGGCCTCCTATCTCCCGGTAGGTTTTACTGAGAATTTTATTTTCTTGTTGACTTTCTCTGTCACCGGCACTCGGCCTCTCAGCTAACTTCTTTTCTTCCCCTGGCCCTCCCATCGTCCCCCATCTGATTGCCCGTAAAACAAAGCTCTCCAAGGCCAACCACTTTGCAAACCCCCCTCCCCCACCGTCCCGTCTGCTTCCACCGCATGGCGCCGGTTGGCGCCCGTAGGCTGTTGATTTTAAGTGGAAAACATTGATTGCACCGCCCGCCTGTAGCTGGTGCTTGTGGGTAAGTAAAATAGTAAAATTTACATCACCCCACATAAAATCTGTTCCGTTCCGCTCGGTTTTGGTTCTGTGGCCCACCCACTGAAAGGGGGAGAGGGGGGGGGACGGGGACGGGGAGGAGCGATCGCGAGTCACAGCAGGGTCGCCGCGAGCGTACCGAAAGTACCAGCGTTACGCTGTGTAGTCGTAAAATCATCATGGCCTGCTGGAAAAACTACTCCGTGCAAAGTGCAGCCTTTCATAGCGCAGTAAACATGTACAAGACGATTAAACTTAAACCCTCCCTACACGTGCGGCTTCCCAGGAACTTGTTTTGAGCCATCTTTTCAATCGTATTTTTCATACGAATTTCCGCTATCTTTATCCTTCGACTTTCCCTGGAATTCCCTCGCGCGTCAGACTCGAACGACAGGCTCGAACCGCCACATCGCAGCGCCACACCGAGCATGCGGTATGTTGATGGCTTTCAATATTTAATTTCGCTAAAACTTTCTTTTCTAATTAGTTGCACGGTGTTTGCTTTCGCTAAACAAGAGCAAACTTTCCGACCACCGATTCATTTCGATTGCGTCTCGTTTCGTTCCCAATTTTCAACCCATGCGTCGTGCACGCGTGCACAATCAAACCGAAGCAATCGGAGGTTTTTGGCTTCCATAAATTGTTTACTCGCTTCACGAGCAAAACCACCCTTCCACCACCGGGCGGCTTAGTGGCCAAACCCGGGAACACCGAGAGGGTTATTTCCGGTTGTTGATTTTTGGTTTTCGCCACAAATTTTCCTTTCCGCTGCACAAGCCCCAATCGCTGTGTGCTGAAATAAAAGCAACCAAAACATAAAAACATCCACCTTACCACGTACCAGCGTCGCGAACATCAGCCGGAAATCACTTGAAGATGGCAAAAAAAGGTAGAGAGTGGGGGGGAGGCGGCAAAGTTGTGTTTTAAAAACTTTTCGCCCACGAACCACGTAACGCAAGGGGCCACATACACTGCTGCCTGGTGAGTGCCTGGTAGCCGACGAAATTGATTTCTGGAAGATTTATTGGATAACATCCAGTGCGATGCCATCGGATAAGCATCGTCGGACCCCTGATAAGCGGGTTGCAGAAAAACGGTACCGACTTCCGACGACGCTAACCGCGCGAACCGGAGGTTCACGCGAGCGAATGGAATTGAAAATGGGAAAAAAAAACACACACACACACACACACAAACCAATCCAACATCGCTCCGCAGCACCGAAAACCGCAACAGGCAACCCCAAACCCGAGGCGTAGCTTCCTGTGATTCCCCGGCGTTGCTTCCGTACACCGACAAGCGGAAGTTTCTGTCACTTGCTTTAAGAACAAACGATCCCGTCCTCCCCTTTGCAAACCGTCGCCTTCGCCATTGCACAGCTGTCGACATTCGTTTTACTCAAAATGTGGCCACAAACTTTTGAAAACCCGTCCACTCTACCCGTCCTGTCTGTAATCGATCGTTGGGTGGAGCTTTAGTCATCCAACCCCGAACGCTGGTGTCCGTCGTCGGTGGTTTTTGTTTGCTATTTGCAATGCTCGTTTGCTTCCTGCAAACCAGAGATCATAATTCATAGTCCGATTCGTAATCGGAACGAAAATTGATGACCATTCTCGCCGTCGGTTGCAGAAGAATGTTGAAAATGTCGGTTCAGGTTTTAACTTTCAAGGTGTGCACGCATGTTACGATTGCTTCCGGAACACACTGGCAAATACTTTAATACCTATCTGTGATTTATATATTTGGTCGGTCAGATCGATACACCCTTCAAAGAGTTGCACGTATTTAATATCTTTTTCTACCTTCAATACGAAAAATTAAATCACTTTCTTGAAATACATTTCCATCCTAATACTACGGTTGATGGGAGCGAGCCGGGACGATATTTACGATATGCAAATTTGTTTTTTGATCCATGCCGCAATGGTAAATTCTTCCTCGCATATATCAAACGCCCGATTCACTTTTCTCGTACGGGCACGAGCGGAATCGCGCCATTCAACGCTCGTGCAGTTCTTTGATACTCTCCGGCAAAAAAAACACCCTACATGCAAACGAATTATCGATCGGTGTCTGAAGCAAAGCTGTTGAAAAACATGCATTGATTCGAGGGAAAGAGGCAACAGAAGCTAATGATATTGCACGACGATTCCATCCAGCAAACGGTCATAATATATTACCCATCAAAACCGCCACACATAAAAACGGAATGTGCAGCATTTGTTTCATATTTAACAAAAAAAAAAACACATCAATCCTTTCTCGGAAGGATAAACCTGCCGTACCTTTTCCAGCGTTTTCCGAACAACGGATTCCATTCGCATCATTCATTGTACCGCCAGTTGCTGCTGGATGGAATAATGAAAGTGAAAGGATAATGTTATTAATTAGAAACATCGTCCAACCGTTGGCGACCGGTATCATCGCTCACAGGCTCAGGTTCCCGGCGGTCATTCGTTCTGTTTTTCCTCCGGTCTTTTTTTTTGTCATACGTTAATACACTTGACTAAAGAAGCCCCGAAAAGGAAACACACATTCCTTTGCTTCCGACCATGTTTTCGGGCATGTATCCGTATCCCTAGTTAACGATGGACGGCTTGAAACGTGATAAATTTTGTTTCCCCACCTTCCTCTATCGAGAGCGATTTTCTTGCTCGTGCGTTTGTGGAACGCACGCCGGTATTTGTCCGGTATCACTCCCCGAGGCGCACGGTTCATCACTCAGGAATTTGAGTGAGTGCCACAACACAACACAACGCACAGCGAAAGAATGGTAACATGCGAAAAGCTAAGAGGCGAGACGGGCCTGGCTACGAATGCCGCACGTGCTACGGAATTTAGCAGCCAAAACCCTAAGGAGGCAAATAATCAGCGACAGAATAAATAATAAGCACCGATGTCCTCGAGACGTGATTGCGATGATTAGTGAGCTTCCGCCTTCCTTTCGGTACCTTCGCCTGATGTAAGGGCCAGCGTTAAAGCCGTTCCTGCCGTAATCAGAAGAATCGGGGTGTTCGATTCATCATCAAATACGTCACGTTCGCATACCAATAAAAGGTGTACCGTTGCAACTGTGGCTTCACAGTGGACTTATAATTAGTGGTTGTACTTTGAAAAAAAAAACAGCAATTTTATTGCCTTTTCCCAATTTGTTACATAGAATCTCGTAAGGTGCGACAAGTCTCGTTGCTTAAATGTTGAATTATCGTGCAGCATTAAGTTGTCTTTTCCGGCTGTCAGCGGAGCAATAAAATGTCAACCCTCGTTAAAGGAACACGTGCCACTGTGCGTGAATCAAGTAGGCGTGTATCGAACAAGAGTTTGTGTTCATTTTCGAATCGAGCTGTCATCGGATGAAGTTTTGCGACTCCTATTCGACTCGTGATTTAACGACTTTTAAAGAGATTGAAAACAAAAAAAAATACAAGTAAAAGAATGCCTTACTAGTGTACTAGGTATACCCGTGTTTCAGGAGTCTAATCACATTCCCAGCACTGTTTGACGGTCGAAGCAACTTTTGGCTACATTTTTCTCGCCATATAAAACTACAACAGCGTTTCCAACTTTACTACATCCTAGTAGTCGTTGCATTCGCATGCTCATTTTATTTTCTCTTTTATGCTTCCGCCAGTGCATAAAATACGAAACACATCGTTCTCGAAAACATTTCCCCCCCACCGAAAACCCCGAAACGATCGTGCGTGTAAATGAGTTGCCGTCGTTTTATAGTTCCAATGTTGTGCGTGTATGCCCGGCAAATGATAAAGAAATTCGTGAGGAAAGCTTCTCGAACCTTGCCGAAACCGATTTACACCTCGTCTTTTTTTTTTTTTTTTTTTGTTGCTAGATCAGCAACGGCACGTTTCCAGCACAACGGCGACGTATCTACCTTCGGCGGTACGAGCCGATACGGTACGACTCGGGGCAGGTCGACCATTTCGATCGAGAAGCACGCCACTCGGTACCACATGTACATGTGTGCAAATCTCAAAACGTGAACTCGTGCTCATTCTCGCCTACACGAGACACTAACTGTAGACCACCGCCAGGGGTAGATCCCTAAAAGTTGCTGTCGTGGCACCGGCAACGTTGACAATTTTATGCTTCCTGCAGTGGTAGGCAAATTTCCATCATTTTCCCTCCAACGCTGAGACTTTCGACCGTGCGCTGCATTTTTTTCACACCCACACTCACAAGCACACACCTACACAGCGCGATTCGAGCGAACCGAGGACGAAACGTTTGGAAATGATGTAAAAATTAGTAAACTTTTGTGCTCCCCTCCTAAACTGCGGGTGAAAGCACCCGGCTGGCCAGATATACTGTCCGCAAAACTCATGCGTATGCTCATACGTGCTCAAACGAGCGTGTGGAACTGTTTTGTCGAAAGGTTATACAGAATAAAATTTAATTTTACCATTAAAAATAAGTAACGACGTTTATCAAGCGCTACTTTCACAAACTTTACGACAAACACACAAACACACATGGTGGCGCCACACATGCGACGAATGTTGATTTTCGTCGAAAATCCCTCAGCCAGTTTGTGTGGGTGCGAACGTTACTTTGGACAGATAAAACAACAATGAACTTTGAACGCTGCTGCTGCTTCACCACGGTTACACGGTGGAAGCATCAATAACATTACGTTCTAACTACCACCGTTGTTATTGCTTTCGCATGTTGCATACGCCTTCGCCTGAAATGGGCGTTGGTTTACGTTCTGAAATGGCGCCGCGGGCCCTGCAAAAACAGGACCAAATTATGAGGGCAAACGGTGTTTGGCGCGAGTGAACAGACGGCGAGTTGAAGGTGAATTGAAAACAAAAATGATACCTTGAGTTCACCTGCATAAAAAATGTAAAACGATCACTCTGTTCACCATGTAAAATGGATTCGGCTCCAAGTGGAAAATATATGCCCAGAAAAAGATTGCATTATAATCATAATGTGAATCTTTAAACGAAGAATCGGTGCAATACATAAAGAAAGAAAGAAACGTATGCAACCGTCCGTTCGTGCGATAAACAATGCGTCAAACGTCTGACATTTGACATCTCAGCAACCATCCGCTCGCTCCGAGCCGTTTTACGACACTTTTGATATGTGAAAAGTTGTTCGCACGTCATCCATTCTTATGGGCCAACACGGAAACGATTTTCAACAATTAAACTTCGCTTGTTAAAACGATCGTAACTAACGTTTTATGCTTTTACAAACAACTTCACCCACGGTTTGGGCGAGTTTATCAACAATTATTTGCTGTGAAAATGTGTGAATGCGTACCATTAAATCTGTATTATGTTTTTGTCTGATTAACAACCTACATTCCAACATTGTAACACCAGTTTTACCACCGCGCCGCTGCTACCGCTGCTGGGTCCGCAATCAGGCTAGCAGCAAAGTTACAGCAGCTTAAGTACTTTGGTATGAAAAATGTTAACCCCTAATGCCGGAGCTAACTTCATTATGTTTCATTAACTTTTCCCTTTTGCCCCGTGCATATGGCATTGTTGGGTCCGGAGTTCCGAACTGCTTCCTGAAAGCATCCGAAAACGGGTGTAGGAGCCGTTCTAAGAAATGCGAGAAACATTCTCTCTCTTCCACCCACAACCCATCATACTCCCGCCGGACGATCAATTGTCGCATGTCGCCGAACAATTTTTGCACCGCACCCGCCTTCCAAAGCCCCGGCCACCATGCACAATAGCGTGTTCACGCTCTCCCTCTCTCTTCCTCTCTCTCAAACTTTTCGATCACATTCTTCCGGCACTTGACCACCTTACCCATAGATCCCTGCGGTGGTGGTCGAACGAACCAACGGTGGGCCCCAGACCGTTTTATGAAGGTAAAACGAAGGTAACGAGCCATTCAGGACGAACTTCGCAACCACCAGGGAGGCTGTTCGCTTCGGAGTCCGTCCAAAACCACGACTGAAACGAGCTCTGATTCTTTGGACATCAGGAAGCTGAACCGCGGAAGAAAGTTAAAACCCGGCTCCCGGATGTATTTTCTAGCCGAGTTTTCAAAAATCTAAACTTTTTAGCCACGATTTTTATCGTTTCTCTAATTTACGACAATCGACCAACTTCCGCGGCGTTCCTGCGGTTCGCCACACACAGTGGGACGTCCAGCGTGCGAAATTTACTGCGTGACAGTCGGTACCGCGGGAGTGGGAGGTCTTTTTGCGGGTGATGGTGGTGTAACATAAAAACACGGGAGGTTTTGAAAAATATTAAACGATGGAATCCCATTAAAAAGTTTGCTCTGCGGTTCGCCGCCCGCCCTGCTGCTGCAGATTTTTCGCACTAGCCTAAGAGTGCGCACGAAACACAAAATATTAACTGGCTTAAGACTTAGCAGCTCACGTACTCACGTTGATCATTATTTACGGTCTCATTCCTCCGCCTCCCACTGCCCCCATATCGGTTTCGGCATGTTATGCAAATGCCAGTAAAGCCGCTTTATAACGATCGACAATCGTTGTATAGCTTCAAACCGAACGACGGGATGATGAAACCGGCAAAGAAACAGAAACTACGCATCCAAACAACCGGGGTCCGTTCTATCGCTTCAAAATTGTTTCATGCCGTTAAGGAACACTCTCCAATTATATGTTCAGGGGTGCAAAAAAAAACACACACACACACACATAAACGCCCAAACATTTACACAACCGTAAACCAAAACCCACATCAGGGTTTCTCCCGGGAGCTCACGGTCAGAACGGTATGTCTCTTCGTGCTCCACCCAGAAAAACCACATCACATAGGCAGCATGCAAACATAGCCTACTGTGAGTAAAAAATTAAACTCATCCATCCTCGACGCTCACCGGAAAGCGACGGCAGCGGAAGCCGCATGTTCAGAGGGACCGCTCGTGTTTTTTTTTCTCTCTCGCTCTCGCACTCTGTGTACACGTGTGGGCTCGTGGTTTCAATGACCAGTGAAACAGTTTCTCCTCCCCCCCATCCCTTCCCAACTTGCTACACGCCATACACTCCAGCGTTCGATGATCATACGCACAAAACAGCGCAAACAATGCAGACAAAAAATGTGCGAAACATGATTATGACGAAAGCGATTTGTTTGCGCCATTTTTAATTTTCGTTCGCTCGTTGCGCCCGCCCATTCACACCTGAAACGAATTCACACTCGCTCTATTATTTGCGACGATATAATACGGTGGTGGAGGGGGGAAGGAAGGGCAAAAAGTATTTCATATTCTACAGGGAGTAAAAAAAAACCACTAACCAATCTCTAACGAATTCGAAAACTAGCAATCAATTGGATTAGATTTATCGAACATCGCTCATCGCTCGATCGTGGCTGATCTGGCTGACTTTATTTATTTATGATTCACGCATCAAAAATACGCTTTAATTGATTGAATTTCTATAGAATCAACTAACGAATCATCTGTAGCTATAATCATTTTCCACATTAATTCAGTTTGAGCAACATATCATATCGTCATATCGAATATCTATTCCGTCAATTTAGGTTTTCTTGCAAACCCCATTCGATAAACTGTTTTGCTCCCTTTTTAGTGCTTGATTGTCCGTCACATTTTTCCTTTTTTAAATGAAAACTTTCTAAATCACCGATCCGATGATATCTGCGAACTAGCAAACGAAACAGAAAGGGAAAAATAGTGAATATGACATCCCATCTGGTGAGCCTTTCTCAGTCTTTTGTGCTTCAAAAAAAAAAGATGTCTTCACCTATTCTCACCGAAACGAAACCCTTCTCTAACGTTTGCTCATTTTCCTTATGGGCATAAGATTTCGCCTTACCAACATTCAAGCACCAAACAGAAGTGGCTACTTTCGTTCATTCCACCGCACAGCACGGAAACGGAAACGGATCGGTCGCACCAGCTCAATTTGATGAATATTTTTGGTCCCTTCTTATAAGGCTTTTATTCCCTTCCTTCTACTTCAACACAATCGCAATTCCGGAGCTGCAACCTGATTTCCCTATCTACTCAATCACCTTTTGACGTAAAGTGTGTGGTCCAGACCAGATAAAATTGTAGCACATTTTGTTGGCACGATATTGGATATACACAGAGACGATTAGGGCGCGGTGAACCTGAAAAGCATCTCATCACATTGGACGAGACTACTTCCATTTGTCAAGTTTGTGCTTCCGCTTGATTCGAGTCTGTCAAACATTTCTACAAGTATATTTCGAAATAGCGATTTATTTTTACAAAAGTTCCACCAATCGATTCGATTTCGACTCTCGTTCCATTTTCGAATCAAACTAATCACTTTCGCATTGATTCCTTTGAAAGCGATCCAATACGTTACGTATCTGCTAAAACATCTCAACGTATTTCGTTCCTAAAAGAAATCACATCCGATAGAAAAGACAAAGAATGAAGACATTTTCGTACTTCACCCTACTTCTACACATGCCTGGGGCGTTTGGGGAGCACAAGCACCCGAAGCATTCCAGCCCAGTCAAAGTAAAAGCTTGCGGAACTATATTATCCTAGCCCAGCAAACCATCTCCAAAAGTGCCTGCAATATCGGATCCACTTCCGGATTGGGTATCTCGTTTGTTGTGTGTCCCACCGTTCGTCTCGTACGAGGCAAACGCACTTGCAGCCTCCGTCACCTCCGTCACACGTCTGTTCGTAACAGAAACATAACCGAATTGTGGGAATACGACCGAAACCAGAGAATACACCCGTACACGCACTGTATCCCACAAAGGCAAACAAAATTGATAGAGATAAAACATCTTTTCGACATTTCTCAACCCCAAGAGCTCCGAGGAGTCCGTTCGCCCATCGCATAACACACTCGCTTGCGTACCAGCAACAACAGCATCCTAGTAAGCATCGCTGATGTGAAGGAGAACGTGTGAGCGAGAGCGAGAGCGAGAGATTACTTGTACGGCGCACTCTGGTGGGTATTGGCTCGGAGATGAATCCCCACCGTTCCCTGTGCGTGTGTGTGTGTGTATGTGTGCAATGAACCATGAACCCTCCGGCCCAGCACCTAGCACGTTGCTCACTTACAGGACCAGGACCGAAATGAAAATGTCTCAGACATAAACGTAATAAACTTGACTCGCTCCTGAAATTACACAATTTATCAAACGGCTCCCATTCGACGGCACATGTTTGGAAAGGTGCCCTATCTAACCTACGTTCGATGCAAAGGAACGGGGTAAATGGCTTTGATGGATACCTCGGCCAAAGTAGAGGGTAAACATAAATTCATCTCGTCGCCTGGCGTCCTGTACACAACATTTTGACACAACTCCCCATCACCATAAACGTAAAGAAAAAATACATATTTGTCATTGGAACTCCCTCAAAAAGGAGACGGGACTCCCAGCACACGCACGAACACGTGTTCGTCGCCATCAGTTACTACATCATTTTTGTGACTTTTTTATAATTCACCTCCCTGCTCCATTTCTGACCACCACCTCCATCTCGCCTTTTGTGGATCCGATCGAAATTGTTTGCTTTCCACACGTTAACCGAAGTTTTGCCCATAAAAGCCACCGTAGCCCTTCAGAAAATGTATACCGTCGCTTCCTCCCCATCTGAGCTATTGGGTACTTGTGGCTTTTAAAAGTTTACCCAAACCGTGGACCGAAACATACTTTGAAAAATGGCTCAACAAATCAACGTTTCAAACAAAAAATAACAAAAGATCACGTATTCAAGCAAGTATGATTCATCGATTCTAGAAAAAAAAGTTCGAAAGTTATATAAATGGAAATATTTCAATGGAGAGCGCTTCGAAATATTTCTTTGAGTAACTTACATTTTTCCTCTGTTCACCAAAGCATTTCATGGAAATGGAAAGTTTTTTATCCATGTTTTCAATACTGACATCACATTTAACGAGTGAGTTTATTGTTATCTTTCAAATCAATTGCTTGTGCACTGAATACGTTTGCGATTTGTTCATCCGATAATGACAAAAAAAGGCATTTATCCGAAGGATAAAGGTAAGGTTTGGTCTGCATCACCGGCACTCCGGTGAGTGTGTAATTGTAACGGACGAGGCAGTTTAAAATTAAGTTTATCGATTGCCCTAATAATCAACCCACTGTTTACTCTTGCGTAGGCTTACGAGCAACTCCGATCTAGTAGCCCATGAAGCGTCCGCATTGCCAAAAAACACCAGGCGTCTCCATTAGGGTCACCGCGTAACCTTCGCACTTTGTCTATTTTGATAATCCAGCTATCTGCTCTCTCGTCCTGCCCACTTTTGCGCCTACCTACCGATATCTACCCGTTGTTTCACGCTCTCCCCTCAGCCCCCTGTTCACTACACTTGTTTCGTCCCCTTTGACATCTATTTCTATCGGTTGGATCCCTGCTTTAATCGTCACCAACCACCTTCGCCAACCAGCGTGTGAAGTCTGACCCGTAAAAAGCAAAACTTTGCTCAAGAACCGTTAAACCGTGTACCGCACAAACATTCCACGGCATACCTACCGAACCGCCCACCCGAAACCCGGGGATCGGGGTGAATTTGTATATGATTATGATTATTGCCGTATCGTTTATTTTGAGTGCGTGTCGTGCCATTCGCTATTAAAAATATACCGAACGCAAAACGCGCGATGGCCGGGGCAGGGTGGCCACGCACTTGAACGCACGAAGGTTAAGCAGGGATCGTCTGACGACGACCCCGAGCATAATTTGATTGTCTGCCTGCGCTACTTTCGGGTGCTCCTTTTTCGCAATCCTTTTCCAATTCCGCAAACATGCGGAAAACTCTCCAGCACGGTGAGTCCACACGCACACTCGCAACACAACCCGGGGTGGCAAGCAATCATCAAAGACGATTTTTTAAGGCATTAAAATGGCCGACGGTCGGTGAGTCGCCGAGGAAAGCGAAAGAAAACCCGATCCTTATCCTAAATGGCTAAGCCCATTAGGAGGGTTTTTTTGTTGCTTTGGCTAAAAACTTGAGACATTTCCTCGGAAGCAGGATGGAAAAGAATTAGCAGCGTATTTGTATCTTTTCACACAACCATTCTATTCACTGCCGTTAAAGCTAGTTAAACGATCTATCAGACTTATTTCCGACTTATACCTTCTTTTCCTCTCTCTTGCTTGGATAGTTAAAAAAGATCCCTTCCATGTATTAAAGCGCACGCAAAAAAAACAGACCATCAATAAACATGTGTTCCTAGGAATAGCACACAGTCAACGGCGGTAATGCGCACGCTATAACCATTAAAATCAGTTTGAACATCGAGTGAAATGGATCGTGTGAACCCCTCGTGGAACATTTTTCCCTGACAAGAATACGCTTTTCGCCAAGTGCCAAGTGCTTACGAGCCAAGGAAGTACTTTATTCCGTCCGGGCGTGCCCGGTTCCGGTTCTTCGCTCAACGCTACGGTGCGAAGAATCGCATGGTCCACCCGTGGTATTAGCGGCTCTCCCGCATCCCAGTCGCGTTTGATGCACACTTTTCACCAGAACATATCATGTGCGATGTTTGCCCATTGCTCCAAACTCGGATCGGTTCCATTTGATTGCACCACTTCCATTAGCAAAGTGCAATAAATTCAAATCGACATCGACGGTTGCAATCGGAAGGAAATCTGCCCGATTTCCAAAACATGCTTCCTGCCAAATCCGATCCGGGACAAAACTCCGGGAACAAGAAATTGATAAATGTCCCGTGCAGCTATTGGCTCGCTTGCTGTCCCGCTCCCGGAAGAGTTGCGCATTCATCGCACATCGTTTCCAAGTGCACTGCAGCACTTGCCACTGCTTCTGAGGCCACCGCCACTCCACTCCAAGGGACATACGCTCCAGAAACTTGCGTAACTGCGCTTTCTGATGCGCCACGATACGGCACGTCGTATAAATCAATTATTGTCACTTTTTTTCCGACCGGTATTACGTGTTTTTTTTTTGTCATCAAATTATCAACGGCAATGCTCCATCCTGTAAAGGTCCGTTCTACCGTAAAACGAGACTCTACTCTACCATAGAGTGGGGGAGAAGACACAGGGAAGACTCCGTGCTCCGTGGTCCGTTTTCCGAGCAAAGCAACATCAAATAAGAAATGCAACTTCACTACAATCCCTTCAAATCCTTGCGAACTACTTTCACCACCTAGCATTCCTCGTGTTATCATAATCGAGCTGAGTAGTAAATCTCCTTTCTACTTTTATTTTTGTTTGTACGATGCTAAAGCCATTACGGTTGAAAGCCATCGCCTTTGCCGCCCTTTTCGGTGCGTCGGCCAGATCGTCGGCGACATGCATTGTAAGCTGGGAGAAAAATCATACAACTGCAAACATGGTACAACCTTCTTTGATGCGATTCTTCACACAAAGAGCCTCCCTTCCAGCCCGTCTCACCCCGTCTTACTCTCACGCCCCCACCAAGTGCTTAAGCTGAACCTTTTCACCGAAGCAATCGTTGGATTTGTAGCTACTCTCGTACGTCTGCGAGAAGCTAAACGTCGGACGGAATCAGTGTGCGCTACCCTTAAACCTTCGATGCTACCTTACTCACTCGCCGGTTTCTCTTCGTCGGCGTTCCTCAACGCGCTGAAACGCTATGTGTATAAAAAAAAACTGTGGACGAATTTATATCGCAAATATTTTATTATCCACTGCGACCTGCGTTATGGACCGTTTGGCGGGCACAGTGGCTGAAGTGTTTCCGCCCCCATCCCACTCTTCAACGATTCATGCTGAACTATGCTTATCTGTCTGCTAGTTACATTTATATCCTGTCCTCATATCATTATACTTTCCTTCGGAAGTGTTCCACCGAGTGGCAGCTAGAATGTGAAAATGTAAGGCAGGTCGGAAAAATTCAACACATTTTTCGTACTGCCTGCATGAAAAACTTATCCAAAATCGAAACGACTGTCTGTTCGTGTGTGTGTGTTTGTGTGTGTGTGTGTGTGCGTCTTTCGTTTGAGCTTAATTTACCCGGCCGTACAGAACACACAATTTCAGTTTAAAAGTTAGATTACATTCATTGCCGAATGAATTCTTCCCCTCACCAAAATGCCTTCTGCCTCTTCTGTGTCTCACCGTGCATATTTGTTCTTGGAAAATTCGTCAATATTTGCGCCGGTTCTTTGCACACAGGAAACCTTTACGCTTTTAACTAACTAAAACCAAACTGACAATCCCTCGGTGGAAGCATACGAACATGCCTTTCCACTAGCCTTTCCACATGTATGTGTGCTGCTGACATTCGTATGATCAAAGCAGCCGGTGAAACATTCATTCGTCGCGTCTCAAACCCCAACACACACACACACATACACATACACATAGCATACCTTATTGCTTAGGCGAGCGTTTGCAATGACGTTAAAGAATCGGTGCAAGCATTTGTCTCCGGAAATTAGCCCGGAAGCGTTACACATCGGACCATCATAATTATACTGGCCAAATGACGTTAATTGCTTTCCATCGACGGTCGCACCTACCCTTTACCGCTTCTTTTTCGGTGCTAAATATGAGCCAGAGGCTGAGTGCTTACGGATTTGTCACGAAACGACCGACAGCTACACGCGCGGAAGTCATCCATCATGACGTGAAATTGATCGATGGCTGATCGGAAGTGTTTTAAGCTTTCCGGGGAGTGAATCACCGACAATAACAGCAAAAAAAAGTCGTTTCTATACAGCACTTTCCGATTTCATTAGCGATGACACTCATTCAATAAGGCTCCCCCTACGAGAGAAATCATTTGTGTTACGCTCCTCGGAATGGATGCACGATCCATCTTGCTTGTCATTATTTTTTCGACTTCATAAGTATATTTTAAATTGTAAAGAATCTAGATCGATGCGAATAAATCAATGCCTGGCTTCTGTTTTTTTTTTTGTGTGTCACAGCTCGATTTCCGATTCTTTCATTCTCTCTTTTTTGTTTGGCTACCAGCTGGTAATGGAATAATCCATAATTGATGCTGCGCAGCATCATGAAAACGTTCTGCCCCACTACACGCTCATCTTCGGATCTTCTTGCCATCGCCCGTCCGTGGCATGACATCCCTTCCCGCAGTATCAAAAGGATTTTACAACAATGTAGCTTATTTCCTTTTCAATTTTACAACCAATTTTTATGTCAAAGCCACATCGGTTTGAATTGCAAAACGGCAGCGAGCAGCCGCCGTACCGTGGCGCAGTGGAAAGGAAATAAATGGTATTATAGTAGCGCACAGGAAATGGAAAACTCTAGCTAAAAATGTGCTCGGAACTGAACTGAAACTCGACTCCGGGGTTAAGCACGATTTCATTATCGACACCACAATGTCTCATATTGTGAGTATTACAGTGGGAAAACGTTCGTTCGAATAACTTCAAATTTAGTTTCTTTTCCAAAATCGAAAATTCCCAAAGTATTCCAGCATGTTCCAGCTGTTGCATGCGGGTCGTTAAATTTTAGTCAAAACATTTCCCGCCCGAATAAAATATTCATTTAATGTGCGCCACATTCACGGCGAAGCTTTATAATCGTCTGATAAATTATCAATTTCACACTCGCGCGAGGTGTATAACACGATTTCCCACGGAAAACACTCTCGATGAAAACCGATTCCCACCACCCCGGTCACCCGGTTGGTGTTCCGAAACGGGAAGCCATCGAATTTAATTCGGACGGTGCAATCGAATTTATGTAAATAACGCATTACCCTGTACGCCGTCTGTCGTGCGTTGGCATGCTGATTAATGCATTAAGCAACCGACACAAACAAGACCCACCATCTCCTCACCCAGCACGCCGACGACCGATTGCATATTATTTAATACAATCGAATGTTCGATATTCGGGCTGAAACTGACTACAAAATATGCAAACAATGACTTCATGATAGAAAGAAAAAAAAACATTCACAATCTACTACCCGAATCGTCCGGATAGGGAATCGATTCCAATCCGAATTTCTACACATCCGCAAGCTATCTCTTATGTGCCATGTGTGACCCACTATGGGGTAATCACGATCGGAAACCAGGTATTTGTGCTATTTGCACACAACGTTATCCACTCAGACTGATTAAAACGTAAACTAAGTTTGCATTCCACCGTTTCCGCCGACAGAAAGAGAGCGAGAGGTGCCGGATTTGGCCCTTTCCTCTACGCGGGGGAATAAAATACAACAAACAAATAGTACGGCTGCCCCGTTGGAGCTTCATCACCTCACCACCTCTCACCACCAGCAAACCCCAAGTTCGATGATTACTGTGAAAGTCAAATTCTGTACCGAAAGGCTGGATGAAAGATTTTCCAATTACAGAACCTACTCGGCCTCCCTGCCTCGCCTCGGTTAAATAAACTCCAGAAAATTACTCCCAACCAGCTCCACTAGTTAATGCGTTTTTGTGAAAAGCTTTTATTTTTTGTTTTCGTTTTCTCTTTACTTCTCTTCCTCTCTCGCTCCCCTCGCTCATTTTCCCGTGTACTTTATCTAGGTTTTAATCTCATCGAGTCACAATCGGTCATCGGCTGATGTGCCGGTAATGCAACACACGGTTCATACGGTTCATGTTAATCTCAGTGACTCTCTGTGATACAAAAAAAATAACAACATCGGCCTCAAATCCTGTAAAAGCCCAACGAGCGTGCAACGGTTGAATGGCATTATGTATCGCGCGCATGATGGATGATGGTCCTGCTTGATGTCGGAGCCACCCTCTCCCATCCGGCCTACCGCGCTGTTCGCGATAATTATAACAAACATATTCGTTTAACCATTACATCCATTTGCTCTGCTTCCCTCATTCGCCACCATTGCCAAAAACAACAAAAATCCAGCGATTAAAATTGCGATACAGTCACGGCAGCCCACCGCGGAGGGAGTGACCGGAGAACCGTGCAGGGAAAGGGGAGGCTCGAAAAACGAAATCACGTTGCACAGTAATTGAAAGCCAAATCAGATCAATCATTCCGCTGACATGCTCATGAATACACACTCGAAAAAGGGATTTGTCTCTCGTTGTTGCGCACCGAGGGATCGAGTTTTCCGTGGCTCGACCCCTGAGGGCATTCTCGGGGGTCCGTTTCAACTGTGCCCGGTTCCCCGTTTCGTGCACAGTAACCTTTGTTTTCTTTTTTACGGCACATCACTTTCGTATTGTGCCTCGGGATTGGGATTGTGCTGTCACACCGGGCAATCCGGGCAAACGTCAAACCCTTTTGCGCTCGTTACAATGGGACTGTCGCTCGTGCGGGTCGGGTCGGAAATAAGAATCGCAC
>JXWZ01012563.1:0-10720 GCA_000956215.1 Anopheles farauti No. 4
GCAACTCACCTAGAACTTGGTTGAAAATTTTATCGAAGTTGACCTCGTTTTCCTTCTCCAGATATTTGTGCATTACGCTTCGAACGCTGTAAAGAAGAAATAGAAGAAACAAACGATAAGAGATCGATTTTTAAACATCATCCAAAATTTCGCTCCACCAATATTTCGATGCGCCATTTGGGCCAATCACGTTGGAAGGATGATGAAGGGGAAACGGAAACTGCTGCACCGGGGCAAAGGAATGATAGGAAAAGTTTTGCGAGGAAATGAGCACGATAATGGTGATAAGATGACTCTCGCTTTTTCGAGGGTCAATACAACTATAGCGGCAGCTGGTCGAAATCTCGTACCCAGCGAGCTCAACGGCTCCACCTAAAGGGTCGGTACTTTGGGCTGAAAAGTGGATGTTACATATTTATGGAATATCTTACGAAGCCCGGCGACGCAGCAGTGAAGACGAGCCTCGCCTCGCTGCGGCGACCCTTTCGGATTTTTGGTTTTTGAATTGTAAATTTTCAACCACACAAATCGCTCCTTCCACTGGTTGGAAGCTGTTGAAGGAGTGGAGCAAAAAAAGGCAGGAGAGGATGTTTCCATCCACGCCTCATCTTGGCTACCTTGTTCTTCTTCTTACGGCCGCCATTATGACGATGGCGACAACGATGACGACCATTCATAATTAATTAAACTCAAACGTTAAACCCAGACACACCGTGAGTGGATGTCGAGCAAGGGCGAACCCTCAGTGAGAGTTTGTTAGGTCTGTGTTTTATATTATATTTGCGTTTATTCTTCCCGCGCTAGAAACTTCACTCCCCGGTTCCAAGGCCCTAGCTGTGTGCCGGTAGAGCAGCTTGAGTGAAACATTTTCCAATTTGGAGCCCAGTATGAGAAGTTCATGCCGTCTATCTTCTTAATTGCTTCCTCTTGAGTGAACGTCGTCCGTCCGCCAACCTGAAGAAACGGTGACAACGGTATGACAGTAGTTTCGTTGGATTTGCAAGCGTCCAAAAAGTCGAAAGGTTGTCCCCGGCTAAGTCCCGACTGCAGCAGAGGATAATTAATTACTCAATCTAGATCCGGGGTTTCGGGGTTTGTTCACAAACCCCAAACGAGTTTAAAATACTATCCCTTGGAACGGGAGGTGGCATCGTGAGCCTCCACTGCCCAACCGGTGGTCCGAGGTGCTGCTAGTTGGCATCATCCTATGGCCCTCCAACAACCAGTTCGACGCTTCTTCACTGCTGCCCGGTAGCGGCCCTCGAGTAGTTTTATTGAATATCAGAAAGGATGAAATTGATCCTTTCAAAAGGGGGGAGGAAGGCGTCGCAAGTCTCTTAGCTAATTATAAATTCCATTAATAAGTCAGAAGCTTACCCACTGTGCACGCACCCCAAACCGAACGACGATTAATGTTTCAAACCGATCATTTTTCTGCGACCCTTTGCGGTAGGGGAGTAGAACGTAGCGCTTCGGGCGTAACAACTTTCGCCGGCGGAGATGGTCCGGTCGGACGGGACAGGAACCTATCTCACTCACCCTACCAACAGATCCATCGATTGTGTGCGGAGCGGAAAATGAGAAACTTTCGCGAAGCACAAAGGGCTTGATTTATCGTTCAACAAACTAATCGTGTGATCCATTGTGCTATAAATTATTATAGCAAGCCTTTTGACGGCGCGACACAGTACACGGCAGATACTAATTAGCTCGCACTTATATCATTAATTCGATGAGGTTAATGTATTCCATCCATTACACGGCACCCGTTTACCGGGACATATTTTGCATTTACGAATACAGTTGTGAATTTGCGAACACAGCCAAGTGAATAGAGTGATTTATATTGTTATAAAAAGTAAATAAATTACAGCAGCTAACGACAAACCGCCAGCAAAACTCATTCCATGACCGGAACCGGAAGCGGAACCCGGCTGATGTCGGATCAACATGGACATGGACTTTACACAAAGATAAAATTCTAGTATTAGAGACGAAAAGCAGCGGAAAGGCCACAGGAAATGAAATCCAGCCAGCCGAGAAGTTATGGCAGCGGTGGACATACAGACAACACGTCGTCGTCCAGCATGCCAGACGTTGTCGTAGGCGGAAAAAGGTCAGTCTGACCTATATAGGTGTTTTTCTCATGTTATGGAGAAAAATCATAAAATGCGTTTCACTATCATCGTAATCCATTTCACTCGTCTTTAGCATCGACATGCCGACCCCGGTAAGGTTTTGCCAACGATTAGTTTTTTGTTGGTCGACACCTACAACGCACCGATCTACCAAATTGCGATTGAATATGATTAATTTAACAAGCGCGTATGAAACGTGCTGAAAAACGTTAAACGCCACCGGGTGGGAGATGCGAATGGAATGTGAAAACAGACACCTGGATCGTAAGATTTATTCGATGGCATGTGTCAGTGATACATACAGCAACCGGCACGAAACACGAACTGGAGACACACCTTGACCAATGCCGCTGGGAATTCAATCAACGGTGTGATCTTTGGACCGTGGAAGACAAATTTGCAATTCACCACGCTGTGTTTGTGTGTGGGACATGTCCATTTAAGCCTGAATCGCGGTCATCCCGGTGGCGGTTTGAACTTCTTTAAACCAAACTGTTGCCCAGAAACCCCCAAAAAAAAAGCTCTCCACATTCAAACCACCGAACGAACGAACACGTTGATACGTTTCGCGAGAGCGAAAACAAAACCAAACAAACCGGTCGGGTTTTGCGATGAGATTCGCTGAGGTTTTTTCCCCCCATTTTGCGCCCACTACATTTGCTTCCCACGATGAATCACGTCGTACGGCCACTTAACGTCTGTCAAAGGCACACGGAGCAGCAACATTCGCAAAGAAACTTTCACCACTCGAGGCGCTGCCACACGTGTGTGGGTTTCGGTTTGGGTTTCGGACGATCGTACCGGGTTAAATTCGCTAAATCGCGATGGCAAGTATCAATTTACGTGTGATTTTTGCTTACATCAATGCATTAAATTTATACTAATTATATTCAAATAAGTTACACTTTGCCGTATTCTGAGTGTTTAATTGGAACCTTCACCTCGACATGATATCGAAACGATATTGATTGATGCCTACGGCAACAAGTACTTTTCGATGTTATTCTAAATGTTCACAGTTTATGTTTGCCTTTCAAACAAACCGATCTTCGAAGCTATTGGTTTGGCGCGTGTAGGTTTGGAATTCATTCACACTCACCTCGCCACATTTGCAGTTTTGTGCTAGATGCGAATGGAGCAAGCTAGACTGAAAGTCATCGAAACAAACCCTACGCAAATTTGCGTCAAATTAAACGAGCCGTTGCGTCCCAGTTGCGTGCCATCCGTGCTTGGTGCTTTGCGCGTAGGCCGTGTTGACCCTTCTTCCCACTGTTCGCAAAGAAAGAAAGTGGTTAGCAGTCAAAACCCACGCGTCGTCTCCGAAAGGGCGAGCGAGAAGAGACGTCGATTTTGTTGCTATTTATTCTCCATTCAGCAGCAGTGCTTGTTTGCAGTGCGTGGAGCGTCTCGCAAAGAACGTTTTGCAAAATGAGATAATTGTAGGCGCGTTTAAGTGGCTACGCTTAAACATATTCCTTCGCAGTTGGACATGATTCGAAGAATATAATCTTTGATTCCGGGGCGGACAAGCACCTCCCTCTGCTTACGTAAGGAGCTTGACATTTCGGAAACAATAATAAATTAAGAACGGAAAATAATCTCATGAAGTACATAAAGCTATAAAGCCAGCTAGAGTACATGAAAATTTATTCCACGAAATCCACACATTACGCCCATCGAAAGAAGGCTTAATGGTAATAAGTACGCTCCATTTCCAGCGACCCTCCACTTCCAATCAATATTTCTTTCATTCGTGCAACTAGAGCGTTTCAAAAATCAATTATGAATCAAGCTCGAGGAGGATGCTGAAAGAATCAATTATTATTTTTACACTCACTGTGCTAACGTGTAAATTGATGTTTTGGCAACAGATTTACCATTTTAAACTTGCGCAAAAAAGAGAACTCCTGAGCATTTAGCTTTTCTTGGTAGCAGCATCTAGCTGTTGTTGATGTAGCGATTGGGTAAAATATTTTCTAGGAATATTGAGATTAACATAATTTTTAGAAAACTAATTTCAAGATCAATGTTATTTCCAGAAAGTTCTAAATTCATTTTTTTAAATTGTTCTAATTGAGATCCTCGTCTGAAATTGGAATGAATTTTTAAGTAAAACGGATACGATGGACTTCATTTTAATCCAATATACGTAACGATAGATCGATAGATTTTCCATTTTAATACAATATACGTAACATTCGAATCGAAAATGTCACAACCAAAGCACATCACTTTCATACCGTGCTCAGAAATCAACAAACACTGTCAAAAAAATCCGGAAGCGAATAAAGCGATTCGCGCAAAAGTGTATTATTCCGACGAGCTATCCTTTTTGCTGCATAAATATGATGGCCAATGGATCACTTTCACCGGGAAAGGCAACAACAAAAAAAGAAGAAAGCGACAACGAAGTGTGGTAATATAATTTTCCCTCCACACTTGACAGTCAAGCGCTCGGAAAGCCCGAGCGAGACGTGTACACGCGGCTAAGCAAACAATCTGCCAAGGGTATAACGAGAAATCAATGACGGGCTGGCCCCCGTCGGCCACAAGCACCAGGAGCAAGTACTTCAAAATGGCAGCCCGCCTGCTTCGTAGCAATTGTGCATCCTATTTTTGTGCGAAAAACCTCGACCTGCCTGACTGTTGGCATCGCACACGGATTATAGCGGACATGCCCCGTCTCGCCTGACAAAAATGGTTCCTGTGTAAGTTGGCGTGCTTCTAACGAACCGTAAACAATTGAAACCCGTACTCGTTTCTGGGACGATTGTATTGTTGGATGAATGGCGAGCGGAAAAGGATTACCGCATGGTTGTGACTAGAATTATAAGGCTTTTATTTTTATACAATTATTCTTAATTGTCGATGTTTGAAGTTGAAATTCGCGGAAGTTAAATATTCTCCACAACAACAACAAAATTCCTTTGGGTAATGATAAAGTTACATCTCGCCCGAGAATTGCGTCGATAAGGGAACTCCTCGAGCGTCCATCTTTCTCTGCATAATGAGCGACTCGAGCTTGAAGTGATCTTGTGCGAGAGCCATCCAAATACACACAGCCACCATCACCGTCGTAGGCACAAAAATTCGGTCATAAAAAATGTCCTCCCGTCGATGGTCCTCACCACGGGATGTCTTTCTGCCATGATGTTCGCCTGCTCGCCGATCCTTCTCACTAATGGGGTCGAAACCGGGTTATTTCCGGGCAAACGGACGGCCAGGCACGGACAGCAGCAGCCTTCGGTAGCTTGGCTCCGGACAAAGATGTCCTTAAAATGTCTAGGGCTGAAAGCCAAACAAAAAAAAAGACCACAAACCCGTCCCGGGAAGGACGAAAAAGGGCGACACTGAAGCGCCCACATGTTATTACCAGTAATGGCAAACTCGGTTGGGTTGACTTCTCCGACGACCGGCACCAGCGGTCAAGAGAAATGTGCCACCAGAGAGTCGTTTTCTTCGTTATCACTGAATCGAGGAAAAGCGCATAACACGAGCAGATAAATAAAAGCGTCGCAAAGCCTTTTCACGCCACTTCGGCCTCAAATGACACCGTGAGAGTTGGGAGAGGGAGGGAGAGGTTTCCAATTCCTCCAATTAGCCCTTGTACCGACGCCCACCGGACGCTCGTAATAATGAGCGTAAAATTTTATATGTCAATCTTAGATGAGAAAATTGAAATTTTAAAGCCGCCGTTCAGGCTGGTTTAAGTTGCTTCGCCAGCTACGCGATTCAAATCGCAATCACTCCACATTTTGATGATGAGTGATGAAGCGGCTGCTTATGTTCGGCTACTTCCTGCACAGAGTATGACGCGCCAGCAGTGGCCAGAAACTAAGGGTGCTGCACCTGTTGTGCGCGATAATCCCCACCCACCCACACGAGCGTAAGCAAAACGTAACAAAGCTGCGAACCAGCGAACGACAATGCACGACGCCAACGAACGCTAATCCGTTGTACAAACGTCGCAAATTATCATTATTGTGAATGCTTCCCAGTTTCCTTCTTTTTTTTTGTTCTTACCCAAGTTTGGATAGCTTTTGCCCATGATTCGTTTTTTTTTCTCCTTTTTTGCAACAGAAAAGAAAGCACACCAGCGACGGACAAACAGGTAAAGCCATAAAAATCCGACCCGGTGCGGTGCGATGGTGCATGATGTTTTATGTTGGTGCAAATCCAACGCTAGTCACAATAAAACAAGGGCGAAAAGATGCCTCTCCCCCGGGTGGGAGTTGCTTGGTTATCGCCACCATAAACCACGGAATTCAAAGACGACCGCTGGGTGCGAGCAAGGAGAGAAGAAGAACCCGGACGAATTGAAATGTTTACATCTCCTCGCTGCCATTGCTGAATGGCTTCCGGGGCCTGAGCAAACGAGGCCATAATTTCCATCTCGTGCTTACCCATCGGGATGGGTGGAGTTTCGCGGTGGGTAAAAATTGCAAAAAAAAAAACGGATGAAAAGATCAGCCCGTAGAAGAGCGAAAACTAAGATTCGTTAGCAGTAAAACTGCATTTGCTCGATAACGGTCGAGCAACTAGTCTCTGGTGCTAGGTGCAGTGTATTTTATAGTGACCGGCCGAAGAATGATGGCCAACGATGGCGGTGCGCTATGGACGTTAATTTAGTATCCTTTCCCCTGCTGTAGCCTACAATCAAATATCACGGATAATGCTATCAACTATGTGGTTAGTGTCTACTTTTATTGTTCCATTTCCGGTTGCATTATTAAGGAGGATTTTTTTTTTGCAACGTGCGGGACAATTACACAAGTCACCTGGTAGGAAATTACATTGCTAGCTTCCCGATTGTGTTGCCATTCAAACAAATTAAGTAAGCAGAATCAGTAAACTTTATTACGATAGGATTAACGAGCGTTTTTTCTTCGGTGGACATTGTTTTCTCAACGGCCTGCCCTATATTTTAGAATAGATTTTATAAATGCTAAATATAAATGCTTCACAGTATGGAGCCCAAAAGAACGCTTGACTTTTGCATGAAATAAAACTATATTAAGAACTAAATTAACTAAATTGAATTAATGCGATAAAAAATCACTTTTCACAGCAAATTACATATTTCCAGGCAAGCTTCTAAAATTATACCACTGAAACTGCAAACTTTGAATGAGGAATCTTGCACTAAAACTTCATTGGAATGCCATCTGAACGTTAAGTAGATAAAATTAAGATAACTTCAGCATTATGTCAGCATTAGCATTCAGCATTATAATAAATTATTTATTACCAGCAGGGAAAGTGTTTATTATTACTGTACAAATAAAAGGATGCTTTATGAACCATCGACATTAGCCATTTTATTTTCGGGATGACGAAGAAAATATTTGCGGCAAAAGTATGCAGCCTACATTAGAAGGCCAATTGATTTACGAGTTTAGTACATATTTCAATCTTAACTAAGGTAAAGGTAAATTCTTTGTGCCACTTACTTTGCCAAAACAGAGGTACGAGAAACATTCGATGCAATAAATCCATAATACATTTTGCGCAAATTCCTTTCTGCTCCCCTGTTAAGTGATTTGCTAATCCCCAGGTCCCTCGGAGAGCATCCAGTTGCATAAAATCATTAAAAATGAAGTCCTACGGATTCGTTAGAGTACCATTTTCCCAGAGATGCATATGGACGGCGCGGTTTTGGGCAGTATCACTTCTCTTCCGAGCTTGGCCTCCGGTTCGAATGAAGGTTTAGAGCGGCACTGCACTTAAGTGCCCTACCGGGACCTGCTGCAGATGATCATTCACCGCCCACTGGAACTGGTGCAAAGGAAAGACGAGATCCCCAGAAACCATCCATTACCAACGGCCACCGTATTCCTGTACCTCCCAGCACACATCACCAGCGTTGTAAATTCGAAAGTAGTAGAAACTAAAGAACTTCCGAAGGAAAACCCAGAACCCGATGATACCCATTTGGGCTGTCGAACTCGAGCGGCCGCAATCGAGGGATCATATTTTATTCAACTGTGGCGGCCTTTAAAAAAAAAACTAGCGTGTCCGCGCGTCGGCAGTAGTTCGCGTAACCAGCCGTCCTCTGTATGAAGCGCACTGGGGATGAACCAAAAAAATACATCCAAACATTCCGAAACACGAACGAAAGAATGTAAAATTGGCGGTGCAGGGTACGCTAAAACATATAGTAAAAAGTTAGCAAAACCGCTGTCGAACGGCGATAGCAAAAATTCACCTCACCCATTTTCCCCCTGCGGAGAGGGCGCGGTGTAGGTGTGTAACGTTTTCATGAGTTTTCCTTATCGATCGCGGCCTAAAGCACACGGGTGGAACGCGCACAAGGACGAGATGCGACGCGGCACATAAAGAATGGAAATGTGAAAGCTTTTTGGACGATTTTCACTTTGGACGTGCATTATTCCGTACATCCTCTCACGATAATGCTCCGCTTCGCTTTGTCCTTCTTTTCGCTTGCGCCATTTCGCATCCATTACAACGCACAGAATAGAGTGGAGCACGTGCACATACCCACACACACACTCAATGGCACAATTTTCCTGAGCGGTATGTTTTTTTCTTCTTTTTGTACCCAAATCGCGAGAAAAGAATGAATCTCCCCGAACTCAGCCGCGCTGGGGAAAAGATTCCGTGCCACAGGGTTTCACATGGCCTCGCGACGAAGTGGGTGACCACCGGCGCCCTGGAGTTGGTTCGCTGGTTGGTGCCACCTGATAAATGGAGGTTTCCGTTTTACTTTTCGGGATTGACGATAGTGTATCTTTCGGGCCGAAGGGAAACAGATACGGGCAAACCGGGTGGCGAAGGAAAGAGAAAATAATTCAAAAGAACTGCCGACAGATAGCCAGAACAGAAGGTAGCTACGCAGTGGCCTTGAGGAAAATCCGTCCCGCTGTTTCCGTTTTCCGTTGCTGAACGTTTTCTTTTTCTCGTTCCTTTTTTTTAGACATATTTGGTACGATAAATGGACAGAACTGTAGAAATGTACTTCCGGTATTTTAACGACGAATTCGTCCTGTTTTTTATGCGTTCTTATGCGCATGATGTTGGCAAAACAGAAAAGAAAAGTTAAACTCCCGAAACCGGAAAATGGACCACCCCATCCGACCGCCACGGACGCCGTTCTTTTGCCATGCGTAACCATCTTGCGATGGATTCTTGGCTGGCTGACGCACAGAATAAAAACTAGAGCACCAATCAGACAAAGACGACTCGCTATTTTTTTTTTTTTTTTTTTTAGAGGATTAAAATTGAAGTACGTTACGAGACAAATTTCCCAACATCCGGTTGAAAGCTTTTCGAAGAAGGAAATACATCTGTCCATTCGGTTTATTACTTCGATTGGATTGAAATGGAACCCAAGCATCTTGGAGGTTCTACGTATTTGAAAACTCTTACGATTTCTATTTCCCCAAGCAGAAACCCGTCTAGGACCGGTGGCTTGAAATCTACCTACACGCACTTAAAATCCAAGTGTATTATCAAATTTGTCACACACACACACACACACACACACGAAAGTGGCGCATACTTAACGAGATCGAGTCTCTTGGCAATCTTTACCAGCCGTGTTATCTTCGTCGCCTGACAACGACTTTGTGGAATCCTGTCACGAAAACTTCTAATGAGCTGCTCGGGAAAAGCTCTTCCAAGTCGTACGACACCGGTTTCAGTCTATAGAGAACCTTCCCGCACCGAGCGTGCGCGATGCTTTTTGCATATCAATACACATGCCAATCTAACTCTGTGTCACACTCCGCTCACGGCGTGGGTTGATTTCGCCGAGTTTCGGCAGTGTCTACCGGAAAGTGCACACAGTTTATGCAATCGTTCCGATGCGCACGTGACGCGTTAACTGTGCTTATGTTGTCCTTCTGACAGCACGCCCGTATGATGACAGTTTCAGTACAATTGAAAGCGCAGCAAGCTGTCATCTTACTGGAACAGTCAAACGTACTTCAATGGTTTGATATCGCGGAAAATGCGAGTTCGATACACACTCGTGAAGTTCTAGAAGAAAGAAGAACGTGAAGTTTTTTTTTAATTGTAAGTTTGTAATTCAAATTTAAAAAATGGTCATGTTTATCTTTCTCTCTTATATAACTTCCATCGACAAGGCCAAGAAACAATTCGAAGTAAAGTAGTACGGCTTACGCGATACTGATACCCTCGTCAAACCCGGTTCGGTCCGGCCTGTCACTAAGTAAACGTAACTTAACTTCATAAAACCCTCCTAACACAAACGTGCCCCACTAGATTCTTCTTGCTTCGTATCGTTTTCTAACTCAAATCGAGCGTTATGTGTTTTGGGGAAAAAAGTTTGAAAAATGGTCAATCCATTCGCAACCGGATCCGCACACACACCCACACAGATAAGTAAGGAATGCGGCTATCCTGCTCACCTTAACCCCTCGAGAACTTTTGCCCTGCCCAAGCGGGTTTACTGTAGCGAGTTTAAAGCTCCAGGCGGTTCCTGCTGAACAATTTTTTAGTCTTGTTAACTTAAGCACTTTAGCGCGTTGTCTAAGATGGCCAGGAACATACACACACAAGCACACATACGCAAGGCTCGAAATATTGATGATCGTCTTCGT
>JXWZ01012565.1:0-11263 GCA_000956215.1 Anopheles farauti No. 4
CAACGGACAGCGTAACTGAGAAGACAATCCCCTAGCACTGACCATCGCTTTGGCTAGTTTCCTTCTTGTGCATACGGCTGAGCGTTTGCTTCTTACTTCCTTTGATCACTCTCTTGCGCGTATCGCTAACTTTACCGAACGTTCGATCCGCTAAACCTCCAGGAGTGATCTCCCAGGGTACGCGAATCGGTTCGAAATTATAGGCCGTGTTCGTTGTTAGTAAACGCGCTAAGGAACAGTCATTTTAGTTCTTAATTTAAGTCACTATGCATTAATCCCCGTTCTTTTTAAATAAACAAGAAATGCTCTATCAACAAACCGAACTTGAATGTTGCCTCGGTCGAAAACCATTCCGAAACCACTGCAAGCCGGATAAAACAGTACGATGAAATAAAGTTGTTTAAAAACAAAACACACAGCCAACTATCAAAGCCAATGGGTTTTATTCACACCTCATCTAACTTCATTTTCACGAACAAAATCGATGACAAGCAACTTGATCGATCGAACAGATTAAAATCACTCAATAAACATTCTTATCCATAGGAACATTAAAAAAAAAAACAATAATTCGACCATTTCTCATACACAACCGTGACAACTGGGAGACAAGGACTAGGCTGAGCCTCTTTCTCTATTCGACAGCGTACATGATCTGCTTCACCTTCTCGCAGAACGGGTCCTGTTCTTCGGGATGTTCGTTTATACTATCGAGAAAAATAAAAGTATTACCTTCAATTTCCTTAAGCATTAGTGGTTTATACTTACAGATTCTCGATGAGCAATAACTTTTTATAGTAGTATTCGCGCGATATCTCAGCATCCTGTATCTTGATGATGAGGTCATCGATCTCTGAGTTCAGGTTGGAAATGCGATCGAGCTGTGCCTCTCCTCTGATAGGCCGGTCTCTACCTGCGATTTAAAATACACACAAACACACGTTAGTAGAACAACTCATACACAACCAAACACGCTTAACTTACATCCATCGCCTGCGGCTTCTTTGTCCAGTGAATTTAGGCTCGGTGTGGATCCGATCGAGCCACTAGCTCGCTTCAACGGCCGTGTCGCGGGCGCAGCCAATGCCCCGGTATTTATTCGCTGGCTCGGCCGCAACGTACCCGGCGTACCGTAGCCCATCGGTGCGTTATTTCTCGCCGCCCTCGGGTCGTACTCCTTTGCCACGTAGTTGGCGTCGTAAAACTTCTTAAACCACTGCAGAAACTCAAAGTTGTCCTGAAAGCGTCCCTTCACCAACCGTTCAATCGGCACTGTTTTGGCCACCTTCTGGTGTACCAGCGCGTTCTGGAAGATGCGCAGGTTGTTGAAGCACTCGTGCTCGACGTTGGTGCAGAACTTGACGCGCTTCAGCTGCAGGCAGCCAGGGAATAGAATGTCCATCAGCTGACAGTAGGCGGCACCGGTGCAGAGTTCCTCCACCTTCTTGAACTCGGACAGCAACGTACGATTCACCCAGGCGAGCAGCTCGATGCGAGACAGATTTTCCGTCGTCTGGCCGGTGAAGTGTACGTTGACGGCCATCGTAGTTTGCTTGGTTCGCTCTGACGAGCACGGACGAAGATAGAATGCGAGACACAACACGACCGTAACACGACGTGTGAACTTGGATTGGTTTTACAAACTATTCTGTGAGGAATACACTGATACACTCAACAAATGCTTACTAGGATGGATTGTTCAGGTGCTCAAAGACAGTTGGACATTGCTTTCGAATGTGTGGAAAGGTGGTCTTTTTTCAACATCTAAAATTTTATTTCCATGATCTAAACGGAACTAATTGAATTTCCGTTTTTAAATGCAGTTTTATTTTGGAATTAACACGATCAATTATAAAATTACACCATTATATATTCGTTTCTTACTTAAATTTTCAGGCGCATTCATCGATTCAATCAATTGTGCGCAAGCTCATTGCACACTATTAAATTGAGTGCAAGTTAAATTGTCGAGTGGTGAATGTTGTATGAAAGAATTGGATAGTAGAGAAAATAAAGGACAAAGCTGGAATATTTAATACCATTATTTATAGTTGTGCAATGTGTTTTAACAAAGAAAAAGAAAACATTTTTTTAAAATAAATACACTCTAAATAAGTTAAAATCATTAATTTCTTTATTTTATCAATTTTTAGTACTAGCTGTTGAAAATGCCATTTTTTTAATGGCAGCAATAACTGGAAACTTAAAAATTTTTACATAATTGAGAAACTTTTCACATCATTATTAAAAAATTGTTGGTTAAACATACATAAAAGAGTTTTTAGTCTCGGCTAAATACACCAACACAAAAAGTATCATTATCATAACAAAAAAAATTAAATTAAATAAAAAAATTATAATTTGTGTTTATAAATGATAAATATCAACTGATTTCGTTCCATATAAAAAAACACTCCACTGGCACGTTAGTACCACACTGTGGTAGTTGGAACAACCAGTGGTGCTTCAGTTTCACTCAGCATCGCGTTTCGTTCGGACGTGAAATTGTCCTGCTCCTCGAGCCAGCAGCTGACGACTCGTGCATGTGCATGTTACCCCAGCAATAAAAGCAAACAAACCCCAAACTGTGTGCGTGTGTTGGTGGACGCCGATTTTCCCGAGCAGTGAAAGGTGAAAGGAAAATCTATTCAGCGCGTGTGGCGTGAAAAATCATTCCATCAAAGAGTAAGTGTGTGAGCTCTCGCGTTTGTTTCTCTCGCACTCTCCCTCTTTCTTTCTCTCTCGCAATCTCTCTTGATATCTGTGACATCATCAGCCGGTTGTTTTTTAACAAGAAGGCTGCGAGTCGATGCACACGCTGCTTCCACAAGTGACGGGCTATTGGTGTGCAAGCAACGTGTGCGTTTGTGAGCAATTCGGTCGTGAAAAGTTTTATTTTTCGAGCATCTTTGTAAAATCATCGCCATCCAACAAGGCAGCGTTTCATTACTCACGAACCGAACCACTGGGGTGCGTGTGACAAGTGAGTAAAATTATCTTAATCATCAAGAATGCATCCACCCCGTGTCATCTGGTTTCCCACGTCTGAACTGAGGATATTTTTACCGCCCGGAGGCACCGTCGTGACTTGTCCGTGACATTCCCTTGCAAACGTTCGTAGACATACGATGACTTCATCGATGCTTTTCGATTGAAACGAAAAAGAAAGTGATCCCAAACACACCCCGTCCGCAGAGGCTATGTGTCTGGACGGCTCCAACATTGACGGCGGCCATGTTCGATTTTCCACCGCATGCTCGGATGCTGCAGGAAGAAAAAATTGTCCACTACGACAAAAGAACAAGAAACCCAGCCTACTGCGGGCGCGTTGGTATGTCTCTCCGGGGTTTTATGACGGCATCGGCAGTCTGGCAGGCACATCCGAGTGGTGCGTGTATCGATTTTTCCATTTCCGTCACCGGAACGGTACGAAAAACACAATAAAAAAAACTCATTTAAATGCCCGCTGCGTGCTGGAAACTAATTTGCTCTCCCAGCGAATGGAATCAAATGTCGCACGGTTGAAGTATTTTTTTTTCTTCACATTTTACGCCACCGCATCCCATTACACGCGTTTCATGTTTGCCTTTCGCGTCGGTTCGTTGTTGCTGGATTTTTCTCGAACTAGCACACTAGAAATGGCCCTGCTAAGCTAGACGGCCATGCCGTTCGCCGGTTCGCCAACGCGTTACTGCTCACGCTTCTTCCGCGAACCTTCGGCTGCCCAAATACGGTGTTGCGGTTGCTCTTGAAGCCTGCGGTCAACCCTTTGCAACTGTGTTCGGCGATCGCTTGAGTTCGTTCGTGGCAAGCTGACCGATTGACCATTTCAGGCGACCGTCTCTTGATGTAGTCTGAAAACGAAAAGGGACGGTCCCAGGATGTCCGAGATCACGATCAGGTTTAGGTATTAAAATACGCTTTAAACGTTCACCGATACTAGGGAGACAGTGGAGCGAAACGATGTGATGCGTAGGAGATGTTGGTATGTAAATATATGTCTGAAGGGTAATTGGTGTGATAATTGTTGGAATAGATACCTTTATGATTGTATTCAGAATGTCTAAAGTCGGAACATTTTGTTCCCTAACCTCGTTCTTCTTGTATATGATCTAGTCATCGACCACGAGATCAGGAATTCCTTTTACTCGTCGAACTTTAATCGTGTTTATAACATAAACAACACACCAAGTTCCAGGTTCATGACCAGCTTTGGTGCGAATGATGGAACTCAGCACCACACGTTTTGTCACGTTTGTGCTGTTTGCATATTCACCATACGTTATTAGTCGGGTGTGTTAGTTAGTACGTGGGTGTACGATGAAGCGCTCGACTAAAGCTAATACAACTCAACCAACTTTATGACCATATAATGTTCGCCTAGGGATTGCTGTCAGTTCCATCCACTCGATCGATAAGCTTCGAAGGTGAATTTGCATTAAATCCCCTCGTCCAACCTCATTTGGAGCAATCTCAGCTTAATCTCACTGCTTAAAACGCACATTGAACGTATGCAAAGGACTCTCTCCAAACATGGTTTTGCAACGTAACAGATGCTGTGCTACTGTGTGTCGGGTTTGGCCTTGGCCTGTTTTGGGCCTCCTTTGGCGGGGGTTGCATCCTGCATCGTGCAATCCAATCCATCTTCCGGTTGTTCCACCGTCCGGAGCAAACCGTCGTCGTGCCTGATCCATGACTGGGGAAGGAGGCTGGAAACAAAACCGGTTGGCCAGTTGCAGACTGGGTGCAAAATTCATCAAACAATCAGACTCACACACACAGATGGACGAAACGGAAGAAGTGGGCACTTTGGATGTTGTTATTTTCGTGTGTGGCGTGCAACGTACCAACGATGACGTAAGTTGCCGCAACCTTCGAGCTCAATCAGCGAACGTTTAACGATATACCGGTTTATGCTGGGAAGAGTAGAAAGGACGGGGGCCTAGTGGAGGGAACCGTGGGTCGTCCTACTTGCTGTACGCTGCCAATTGCCAAAACGTTGATCTCTGTTCATTGATCTCATAGATCAATAGCGACAAAGATGTTTAAACACCTTTTGCAGAGCATGAACACATGTAGCATTATATATTTATGTATAAAACTAAAGAAATATTTACTTACAATTTAGCAGTAGCAGTAGTTTTTTTTTTCATAAAAGTAAATTGAACCTCGAATGTTCATGACATATTTTAAATACAACACCAAGTCAAGGCATATAAAAATATTTTAAAATTGAATACAAATAAGACATATCTCCATAAATCATTCAAAAATGATTCATATTGAGATTGTTAAGGCCGCTATTGGCGAGAAAGCTATCCCCAAACAAATGTACGGCGGCGTGTTTGTGTTGGTGCGACCAGATTCGCCATCAGCTAACTTTGCGGTGGAAAGTACCAAATCAGCTGAACTCATCAGATGATGATTGGAGCCGGAGACGAAACAGTTACCTGCTGCAAAAGATTAATCAGCGGAGGCTGCGATCAGCGCGAGTCTGAGCGAGAGAACGTGAGAGCGAGAGTGAGCAAAACCATTGTGGCTTCCTTATTTTTTTTTGCTGGAGAGGAAGCGAGAGAATGTGTGCGCTGTGGTTTTTTGGAGCCCTTATTGCGTCCCGATTTCTCCATGAAATAACAAACCCGGAGCGTGGAGAGAGTGGATGTCATTAGAAAATGTTTAGACTCCAGGGAACGTGCAGCGAGCTTGTGTTGGCAAACGTTTGGTTTAGTAAACACATGAAAATAAGACGGATATTATTTTCTACTAATGAACCATCGTTAACAATATTTAATAAAATCCCCTTGTTTCGATGTAAAACGCACACCATTTTCATCGAGCTTCTTCACAGCAACGTTTGACGAGCCCTGTCGTTAGTCGTCTAATACGAGAGCGAGAGCGAACTCTACCAAAGGTGGTGCCCCATTTAGCTCTCCACGGGGTTGGCCGCCACAGGCGCAAATCTTTCTCTCCACACACCATTCTCCACGAGACGTGGCCCGCACGGTGCGAACAGCGCTTCCTCCACGCCACAGATGTGTGTTGGCGAGTAGTTTGACGAGAAAATGGTTAGTAGAGCTTCGCTGTGGCTTGATGGTTGTGTCTAAGTGTCTCCGGCCGTGTGAAAGCAGCATCAACAACGCTGTGAGAAGCTCCATTGCTGCTCGATTGCTGCAAAATAGTACGACGTTTTGTGTAACATTCTTCATTGTGGACGCAGTAGGAGAAGTGTTTTCGTTTGTTTTGTTGTTTTTTTTTCTTTTTTGCAAACTTTGTGTCTCGCATAAACAAACCCCAACCAACACCAACAAAACAGTGGTACCGGACGATATGGATTAAAGTGGTTGAAGGTAGACAGCAAAAAAAACACACACACACGAAACAAACCACGCATTGTAGCCGCACAAAGCCTCTAACCGCACAATTACCTCCGGTGCAGTTGTTGCGTTGGGGCTGGCTGTGGCAGTGGTAGTGGTGCGTTGTGCTCACACCATAATGGGATTGTTTCCCGATTGTGCCGTGTAAGTGTTAGGAGAACTAGTGCGCGCGCGCCTCGTACAGTGTGTTGCCACAACAAGCAAAACACCCCGGCGCGAAGAAGTCGCCAAGACGCCGTCGAAATGATGGAAATCTGCTTCCCCCGATGGCTGGTGGAAAGCGGAAAAATGGGCCGCTTTTCCTGTGACTCAATTGCCGTTCCCCCCCTGTCCCGCTTCGGAATGGTTCCAAACGCGTCACCAACGAAATGTGTTTGTGATTCCCTTTCCAGTGGTGTGTTTGTGTGGAGCGGTAGTAACAGCATTGGAATGGGAATGTTGTAGTTGTTCCGGACCCTACCGTGTTTCGGACGCAAAAAAATCTTCGTGACTACGCGGGAACGCGTGACTCATGCACGCGACGAGTCGTGCTATTATTGGATCAAACAAATATCGTACTTGACTGACGTGCCAACGAGGTATTCCGGCCAGTTGCTGGAGCAGGCAGGGTATTAGTAACGATAAATCATCCACGTGAGGTGCGGAGAAATGAGTTGGGTTCTCTCCAACACCGCCCGCCAGTGCGAAATGGCAGAAGATTCTTCGACAAACAACAACCCGAAAAACAACCTGCAACACCTTTGCAACGGTTGTTATCTCGCGGAATTTCAACCTCCTATCATATCATACCGGCCCCGGTGGGAGCGGTATCTGATAAAACACTGAGCGAAAACGCGAGCTGGCAACACCATTCTTCACACCGGCACGATGGGAAAGCCTCCTCCACCGTTACCAATTCCAAAGCATCTGCAGCTGCATCTGATGGGCGTGAGATCGTGCGCGAAACCGAACAGCTCCGTTATTGAGAACGGTAACGTCGACACCACCGTTGCTTGGTTGGTTGGTGTACGAACACCTCGAAAAATAAGGTGCTTATGGAGGGTGGGAAAGATGCAGTTCGCTTGCCGCAGTTCGTTAAGCTCGTGTATGAATCATGCACGCGATCGAGCAAAGTTTTCCGGATAGATTAGAGATACGCTCAAATTGGAAGCCGTGTTTTTTTCTTCCTAAATTAATATTTTGAAAAAGGAAAATGGAAAATACTTTCACGCTCTGCACTTTATCGGCAAGGAATAATTATATGCAAATTAGTTAAAGGTACATTTGCTGTAAAGAGTGGGAGAGCGAGATTCGATATTTTCTCAATTATATGTATGCTTGTTTCACTGTTGTCATTTTAATTAATGAAACCGCAAAAAAAAACTTTTTTAGTAATTTGTTTGTAGCCCAATGGAAGAAGGAGAAACTTGAATAATTATTATTAACTTTTTATTCATTTTATTTCTATCTTCATTGAAACAACATTATCGAGTTCCTTAAATTATATCCTCTGTGAAGCCTCCAGTAGGGTTAATTCGGTAGGCATTTTATGATAAGCCAGCATTGATAATGATTTGTATCAGCATAAAAATCTTCTTCTCTATTTTGAACATAACTGGCGGCGCTGATGGCGAACGGTTTCTAGTATGGAATGCCTCATTTAAAATTTTGAATAATGAAGATGTTGCTAGAATATATTTGCTACTAAACAAACATTAAAAAAAGTAAACTTATTTTATTATTGCCATACAGCAAGAACCATGTTTGGACAAGTTTTGATTAAAAAAATGTAGTGTATTCATGTTTTCGGGTAATATTCCAAGTGTCTTCTGAAGTGCCTGTCATTTAAAATCTCAAGTACCGTGCCACGGGCATTCGCTTCAATTGGCCCAACATCGGTCGAGTGGAAAATGTTTCACTCCATCACCCTTCGATCAGTTCCCAAGTGGAAGAAACCTTATTTGAGAGCCGGTGCTCGAACAAGTGCATAACCACTTCGATCGACACATGCGATATCCGATACCGGCTTTAACCCGTCTAGGGAATGGTCCCGTTTAATGAACTCTCCGCACATAAACCACATACATGCATCCCGCTTCGAGGTACATCAATCGGGGTAGCAGATGCAACCGGGTGGAACGGTTTTGACGTTTTTTTTCTTCTCTCCGCCTTCGTCTTCGTCTGCAAGATGACAGGTTGTTGCGGTTTTCAAAACGCCCTCAAGCCGAACGTCGAAGATGGTACGGATCGCTGATCGCCGTAGGTGGCGTGCCCTCAGACGTGCAGAACCATCCAAAAAGTATCGATTTCAAGAAAAAATTGATAACAAAAAAAAAACACACCACTCCATGTTGAAGTGATCTAGTGGGAAAATAAAAACACTCCCGAAACAAACGATGCAGACATCAAAACCCCAAAACCTCGTTCGCTTCTTCCACACGGCAGACAGTGAACGGTGACCCCATATGCGCGGCATGTTGAACTTGTTCTGACCCCGTTTTTTTCACCGGATTCTAAAACTGACACCGGAACTAGATCGAACCGGGAAGATAACAGCCCCTTGCCGAGTGCAATTGACACACAAATACGACATTAAACCTAGCGCCACCGTGTATGGAGTCTCGCATGAAACCGCATTTCAATGCGTGGGATGTGTTTCGTTTCAAAAGGATTTATTATGGCACTTTCCGACTTTTGTTTTTACACCAGAAGTATAGAACAATCTAGAAAACGTGTGACTCGGTCCCGCGGTGTCCTCTTGGAGTCCCATTTACGAGTACGTACACTCCCCACCGACTAACATTCATTTTGGACGTGATTTAATTTCTTCTAGCCTGCGATACGAATTAACATATCCATCACCATCGACCGTCGTGCGGTGACGCTGTCGTCTTAACCGACAAATTTTCTTCCAAACCACGAACGGACATGGGACTATCGATTGGCGTCGTTCTTGGACCCGTGGCTCGTGCCAAACGAGGGTAGCGGGCGCAAACCCGCTCCACCCGGGAGCGATTAATGAAACCAGTAAACCAACGCTCTACGCTAGCGACCACCCGGGGTCAAAGAATTTCCTTTCGGGTTCGGTTGGCTTTCGAGCGAAAGGTGTTTCAGCGTTTGACGAGGAAATCTATGGGTGGTAATAAAGACTCCATTCCTTCAACTTGACTTTTTTCTGGAAGGGGTAGTTTGCTGCGGATACCCGGGGAAGGTAATGTTCCTTCAACTTGAGCTTGCTTCTTTTGTGATGAAAGAGACGGTTTTGGATTGATTATCGATTCTAAGTGCGTTTGATTAAGATGTGTTTTGGTTTAGCATAAATCTTCGCTTAAAGTTTTATTAAAGCAATTTTCAAAGAAAATTTAATTCATTCTATTAGTGAGATCATCATTTGATTTCAATAAAAAAAATATTCCATTTTAAACCTTTCCTTCTGAAAATTTTTGCTCGACATTTTGACTAGAGAAGAATTGATTACTAAAGAACATAAAACTTAACGTATTACACAAATATATATTAACAATCAATACTATCTAGTGATTTAAGCCAAAACTTAGCAAGCTAGTTCTAGGAACTATTCAAAAAGGTTCCTAGTACATTTGTGATATTAAATAATGAAATTATTATCACATATTCAATTATATTATGTGCTCTTTTGGTTCCTCCCCAACACTACCCAACAACTCATACGTCGAATCCAATACGTACCTCAAGTATACCACAAGTGCTACCGATTCTCGACAACATCGACTCACTCTGGTGGAAATCATTGCATCATTTACCGCTTGGCAGACGTTTCGCCGCTTTCTGCCTTCTGCTTCCATCTCAAACTTTCCCTTTTTTTCATCGCAACCGCAACACAAGCGGTGCAATGAAATATGCATCGAATATCAAAGCGGAACCAAAAACACCCGTTCGATTGTGAAATACGTTTATTGGGCTTGGGAAAAGAAGGCTCCTGAGCGCTTAATCTACTCCGTCATTAGCTGGAGCAACGAGATTCACCGCACAGAGTCAATAACATTAATGCACGTGAAGAGAGTTGCATTTATGGCTGTTTAGAACGTAATCGGGGTTTGCCTTTTCCCGAATACACTCGCCGCATGAAAAGGGGCTCCTCGTAACAAAAACTCACGCGGGCTCCTCGGCTCCATTGCCGGTGGCCTTAAATATTCATGAATGTCACCATTGCTACCGAGGCTCGTGGCAGAGTACGGGAAAAGGGATGAGAAAAATACGGGTCAATGGACGGACGGCGAAAACCATCGGACCGAAAGCGAAAATACAGTTCCGTCTAGCGTCGTTGGTGCGGCCGGTCGGGTAAAATCCAATTCGTAAAATCAACTCCAACGTGTGTCGTGGGTCCGTAGGGAAGCGAAAGCGAACGCGAAGCCACACGGTTGTCGGGAAAGGAAAAACTCATTTTTCTCCAGCTTTAATAACTTTTTACGATTTTTCCATTCCAATTTTCCTTCGTAGAGATAGGGCGGGCACGTTAGGTTTTTTTTTTACTCATTTCTTCGTATTATTTTTTCTCTGTCCCACCCACCGCAGCTCCAATTTATCGAAGTGAGAAAATTGTATTGAATACTATATATTGGCATCGGAAAAGCGGAAGCAGACAGCAGCGCGCGCCAACCTGTTTTGTGATAGTGTAATTTACTTATTAATGCCTCTCATTTCTCCAGTGTTTGTGTGAGTGTGTTTATGATAAATATTAACACGTGAGTGAACATCAACCCCAGTGCGTGTGTTTGCAGTGCAGTGCGTTTTAGTGTGCGTTTTTCAACACAGTTTAGCAAACATTCCACCACAGCAACTATGGAGTTCCGTTTCAACATGCATCCCCTGTTCCGGTCGCGGATCGTTCGGATAAATAATTCGCTGCTTCCGACCGGCTTCGCCGCGCG
>JXWZ01012571.1:0-16797 GCA_000956215.1 Anopheles farauti No. 4
GGGGAGCGGTGGGAGTGGGAGCGGTATCGATTAGGTTAGTGGTCGTTTCCCTTGTCTGGCTGTCTTTGCCTCGAATGTCGTCGAATTTTCGCGTGGGGTTTCGACCTTTGAAAATTTAACGATTAAGCTAGAGTGAGAGAGAGAGAGAGAGCCGAAGGGAAAACAAGGAGAGAAAGTAACAAATTTTAGTGAAAGAGATGGAAGCAGCTGTCAGTTGGTAAAAAAAAAATCACCCAAAAATCAAGCAACCGGTCGCAGGCATACAAAATGGAGAGTATTAACTGCAAGAGAAAAATATATGCTACTTAAGACTCGTACGATTTTAGGGCCGTCGATTGTACGGAGAATATTAGCACCGATGCTTAAAAGGTAAGGTAAGGCGAACTGAAAAAGGTAAGGTAAGGCAAAAGGCAAACTCTTGTCCCATTAGGTAGCAAACGAAGTAGAATTTGGTGCAGGGTAAAGTTCTCATTATTTGTGAAAAACGTCCAGTCGAATGGACCGGGCCTCCCCAGGCGTAGGAACGATGCGCTTAGGAGGGTTGTATGCTGTAAGCGTTCATGCGAAACTGCAATTTAAAATCATGCTAGAAGCACATGGCATTGAACGAGCCATACCATGAGTTGGTGAGGCGAAAAATCTATTTTCTAACAATGAAAAGCCTGTTGGAATCCATGTCGGATTTGTATGCTTGAGTTAGAAGGCTTAGGACACAGTTTTGCATTTTAGTTGCTACTGAAATCATTATTCGATGTTTCTGTTGAAATATTGATGCCAACAACGCGTCGTCGTGAATTGGGCCAGTCCCACATCCCGTAATGATTCAATGAAATATTGAAATTTACGAACATTTGCGAACTTCCAGTGAAATCTTGCGAACAAGGCTCTGATTGGTACGGTGCGGTAGAGACGAAATGGTATCATTCGTACATTATGCTCCGTGTTTATGATGGTTCTGAACTCGATTGTGCCCTAGAAATAGGTAGGTTTGATGAACAACGCGCAATACGTGTTATGATGTGGTTCACGGAATGCGAGATTACATTAAAGTTCGCAGCAGCAAAAGGAAATACATTACATCTGCGACAATGTAACGTCTGCAGGCCATTTATGAACATCGCCTGAACTTGTGCCATGTTTTACCGTGTAATCGAGTATTTCCTCGTTCGGATAAAAAAGGGAAACAGAGAGAGAGGAATAGAGAAAGTTTTTGCTTTATTAAATTGATAAGATGAAAATCTCACCCCACCGGTACGACAGTTGGTTTGGCTGGCGGACGGTACGATGAACGCCAGTTCGTAAGGTGAGTTTTGTGCGTTAGGATGAGAAACTTTACCCTGCGCTCTTTCCTCTTCCGTGGTTTCTTTCTCCATCGGATCGAGAGCTGCAGGTAACCTTTATAATGTAGCTCGAGTGAAATTCGTTCGTATTTCTTATGCTTCTGGCTATGCTTCTGCCGAAAAGGGGCAGGTGGGAAACAATATTCTTTTTCTTTCAGTTGTTCTAAACAGAAAGATCAATCTTTTGGGAAATGCACATTAATGGCATGCGGTCATTACTAACCATTCGTTTCTTAGGCTATTGGATGTTGAGTAAGGTTCGAGCTGGTGTTTTCCATGTGGTGCAGTATAGGCTGAGTGCCAAGTGTGTCAGTATTGTTTCGTGCCACATTTTTGGGCGCGAACTTAGTGAAGCGAACTCAGCGAGCGCGTGACTAACGATCTCAACCGGGCTCGCTTTGGAGAAAATTTCGGAAAACTCATCTCCCGAAAGGCCACTATTCACGCTCTTTCAGGTGCGCTTGGTATTGAAAATTTTGAGCAGAGAAAATGAGAGACAGGCTGGAAAATGAGAGACATTTAGCAGAGAGATCAGGGCCCGAAGGAGTCGGCTAGTGTTATCATTGTGATGTTATCTCTTTTATTCGCGTACGCAATATAACAGACGGGTTCCAGTTTCGCTTTCGTTTTATGCGTTTCACTGATGCAACTTATCTTTTTTTCCCGACAGACATTCTCTGCCACTCTCGATGTAGTAGAGAGAAAGAGAGTGAGATGTTCAATCGTTGAGATGCGAGTCGTACCGCAGTATACCGGAAAGAATCAAAACTAGAATGCTCACCCTGGTGAATGGTCAGTGTTAAAACTAGGTTCTAGCGAGCACGGGCTAGCATAAGCGGAACCTCTGCCACCTCACCAGACATCTCTGGTCAAACGGCACAGCGTTTTGAGCGTTTGTAACACTGTTACAGGATACACGACCTGTAGCGAAAGGTGGTCGGGCTTTTAACCTGGGCGGATGATATGGCTTTGTATTTTTTTTCTTTCTTCTTCGCTAAAGCACCTGCAATCAGTTTCGACGGCAGGACAATATGGAGAATATCAGTGTAACCAAAGAAAGTATCGTTTTTGCAGCCGATGTAATTGAACATGGTGAAACTAGTGAATGTGTTTTATGGTGTCATACCGCAGTGCCGCACTTAATATGCAACAACAACTAAACTGTTAGTTTCACTGCAAAGTTTGACTGTGCACACAAACAAAAGCTTTGAATGCTGAATATTTTTCTGTTGGATTATGACGGTAATCAACGTCACACTATAAGTTGCCATCAACCGTACAGATTACACTTGATCAACATAGTTTAGTACCACCAGCAGTAAGTGAAAACTGTTACTCTTCCAAAGCAATATGAACCAAGTATGAACTTATACACCGCAGTGTAAGATGCTGTACGAGCCTAGCACTATCGAAGTCAGTCTATCGAAAGTTTTCTATCACCATACCACAGTGAATGCCTTCCTCAAGAAAAGCCTCCAGGAGTTTCAAAATCCTTTCTATTACAAGTAGTCGTTAAGCCGTTACTGTTACCTAACATAGTGATAAAATCCTCATAGTTGTCAAAACAAGCCTAGTGACCTTTCAGAGCATAAAATAAGCAATAAACACTTGAGACAAGTTGTTGGATCAAAAAATGGATGAGAATTTTTCAAACAAACACTAAGGAAAACAACACCTACTATAAACACCGCAGTTTTATACACGGTGAATACAAAACGTTAGAAAGTGATTGCCTACAAGTGAAACTGTTGCCAAGTGTTTGTTAAACATAATCAAGTGTTAATGCGAATGTGCAATCGATCGAGCAGGTAGTAATCCGTAAATGTAAAAGTAAGGTTTAAGAAAGCTCACAAAATCTATACAGACTGAAATACCTTTACCATAGGGTACTTCAAGTTACGTACTATTTGAACATTGAACAGTGCAAGCGGGACTTGATAAATTGATAAATATTGTCATAAGAAAAAATAGTGTACCTAGTATAACATTCATCTACAAGTCGTTCAACTCAACATCCGCGAGGTGAGTGATAATTAGTGTTACAAGGAATACCAGTTATTATAAAAAGCTTTAAAGCTCTTCACTTCAAAATAATAACATGATTACGTAACAATCCATTTATGTTATTGTTCGCTCTTTGTTGTTTAATTATACTCTTCCAGTCACATTATATTGTACATGAACTTCTTGTTAAAAATTCCCTTTTCATATTGTGCCATAGCAGGAAGGGCAATAAAAATGGGATCTTTATGAGCTATATACTATCAAACGTTCAAAGCAGTTTACTATTCTAAATGATCGTTCGTGTCCAACGATTAGTGGTACGTACGTCGCATTTCACGGGGGGAAAAATGTAAGACGTAGCGACCTAGAACGGTTTCCAATTTCCGATAATAGTTAATTCAAATTGGCAAAATTCGGTTCCGAAAAGTATGATAGACTGAATGATTCAATGAATATTTAAGCTGACTTAGGCTTTCGTCTTCGGAACCGTTCGTTGGGATGAAGATTATCAATGCGCATACAAATTTAGATACACATATATAACTGGATATTACCAACGATGCTCACAAATGCTTACAACTAAACAGACGATGCTTTAGAAAAATCGTATCCAGACGAGGGTTCTGTCTTACGAAGCTTGCGGTGAACCGTGTAAAGGATACAGCACCGAAAGCGTATCAACACCTGACGGGCGAGCAGGGCAAACACAACTTGTTCATGGACCCTTTTCACGGATACTTTAGAATTTGGTCAGCTAGTGTTTCGTTCTTTTACCATGCGTATAACTGTCAGGTAAGAACGATAAATTTGAACGATGACCGTTATAGAACTGATGTTTATTGTATCATCATTGATGAACAAAAAAAAATCAATTCGATTGAATTTAAATGTTTTGCAATAGTAGCTTCGTACTAAAAAATTGAGTTCAACGTATTACGTAACAATAAAGTGAGTATCCTTCTCATATGAAATTGTTGACTCCCAAGTATAAACCCAAGTATAAAACATATATAAAAGGTTCAACAAGCAGAGGTTAAACGCATTATTCATTTTTAGCTAATTGTACGAGTACGGAGTACGTTTAGGGATTCCAATCGCTTCGTTCTGAATGTTCGTTCTGTTTTGATATGTACAGGAAAATGAGTATCACTTTCAGACGAGCCCGCTCTCAAGTTTTGTATTCGTCGGGCAACGCTGTAAATATTTACCCGTTTAACCTGTAAAGAACGTTGCCTATCGTATAATTGTTCGATTAATATTTGAAACCACTGTGTGCCCCACGGCATCAATTGTGATCTATCTCGTTTGGAACGTGTACCCATGAACACGTGGGCATGACGGGTATGAGAAGAAAATTGTCCGCGAGTATTCATGAATTTATGAACAGGAAGCATTACGGGACAAGTGAGTACACCATCCCAACCGCACTACCAGTGTGTCAGTTTCTGGTGCTGAAAATACTATGCTACGGAAATGTGTCTGTACGCGATGCCACTGCCGAACCTTGTGGAATAGAATAGAACATAAACAAAAACTTCAATGTTTATGCATATTGGATGAATATTGATTGATTCTTGTTCCAATTCCGAGTGCGACAAACCGGGATGGATTCAACAAGATTTGGGTACATGAGTCTCATACACTCAAAACCCGTGACGGGATGGATTGAAACGAGGGTATGTGATTGTTTTATCTGTGGTACCTAGCTGCAGGTGTATGGTACAGGTTGTATAAATAGCCTGCATAATGATGAGAAGGAATGCGTTCGGGAATAGCCTGGAACGAATACGTGAAATTATCCGTGGCAATGAAAAAATAAAAAATAGATAGAGCGAGAGAGAGAGAGAGAACGTAGAAGAGAAAAGAAAAAGCGGAAAAAACAAATAATGTCTAGCCTTTCTTTTCCGTTTCGCTGTTTCACACCTCGATGCTTAGTACTGCCGCAAAATAGATGCTGGCCTGCTATTATCGTTTGCTGGACACACAATGAGCACAATAAGGGTAAATAAAATTGAGCATAGAGTAATGAAAATTGATGGAGAAACGCTCCCCAGACGTTTCGTTCGTTTTATGGTAGCTAGACTGTACTCTGTTTCCATTGATGGAACCTGCATGCGGCGTTCGGCATGATGGCGGCTAATGTCTGCTATGCAACAAAATTGCGCTTATTGTTCTGAGAGAAAATTACTCACAGGTATAAACTAGCCATCCGTGCCAGGGGTATAAACAGGCAAACATGTGCAAAGTATATGTACGCGGAGGGAAAACAATCATGGTAAAACGAACTTATCTTCATTAGTTTCTTGTTTATCTCGGTGGGCGTTTATACAAGTTCCATAAAATGGTCACTATCAATATCGCACCGTTGGTGGGTAGTAGGGGTCCAGGAAAAGGGAAGGACATGATTAACTGCACATCTCGAAAGCATCTCGTCAGTGACGTACTAACAAGTAGGTTTAGGCTGGATAAACCCTAATCGCCGTAAAACCCAACATCCGTATCTATCTGTAGGTGGCCAAATAAATGACCTAAATAGCAGCAGAGCTGACCTCAATTGCAAAGAAAATGTCTTCGGAAGGACACGGCATTTATCTCCCGTTGGTATCTTGTTCCTTTTCCACTTCCCTGATATCCCCCAGGTTCAACTAACTCTGCCGTTGTTAGGGCCTTGATAAGATCCGCAGTAAACCGCCGGTCCGCAAGGAGATGATCTAATTGTTTGACGTCGTAGCACTTATCCAGTGATGCGTCACCATGTGCGTATTCAATCAATCAATGGGCCACGCTTTTGTAGAGCGATATTATTCCTTTCTGCCTTTCATCATTCCGCACTCGAGCAGTTTCTGGAAACTATTCTAAAAATTCCACAACAGCACATAGGAGTTGTTTCGAAGAATGCGGTCAAAACGATTGAATGGTTTTTCACGTGAGTTAGTTTGGTAAGTCTTTTTGCGTTTTAACGACACTAAAGACGATCAAAATTTTGTTGGTGTATGGCAAGCGAATTGAAAAGCATATAAGCTGTGTTATCAGATGGCCCGGCAGTGTTATCAGATGGTCTAGATTGAGCAATCGAACACGTCAGACTGTCATTTACAATGAAATACTTGCTATCGGAAGCAATTATATATCTTCTTATGGATAGTGATGGATTACAATCCGACATCGTTTCTTTCGCACACACTCAGGAGTACGATAGACCTTCAAGGGGATTTGTGGTGGATAAGGTAAAAGGAAATTAATATTATGATTTTTTAAATCATTTGTACATACAATCCATTCCGTCAGGACATTATCTTAAGGTTTTTTGTGTTATATATTACATCAAAGTTATCATTGTTTAGGATATTTTGTTGCATTAAATTCAAATTGATTGTATCGCTTTTCCAGTTAGTTCGTGTTATTGAGTTTATAAATTTACATACATAACAATAAAATCAAATAAAGTAGATAATAAAGTTATATATCTACTAGCATTTTATTTGAGTAGTTTTATATTAGAACAATATCTAAACAAAGTTTGACGATTTTACTTTGACTTATAGCTTAATTTATAGTTCTATAAGATTTTAGTTTGGGAAATAGTTTTTATTGTTAATAAAATTAATCCGAATTCACTTCATTTGGAACATCACTTTTGCTCCCTTCGATATAGCTGTTTCAAAAATTTATGTTTAGAATCAACGTTCATTTGTTGTTAAGTAAATTAGTACAAATAATACAAAACATTTAAATAAATATACTATACAGTAGCAAAAAAGCGACAAAATTCTCTTTCGGTCTTTTTTCTTTTCCTTTGTCCGGCGTAACGACCGGAGTCATGCCCGCCGTAGCATGATATGTTTGCTTAATAGACTATTTTCAAACACCAAACTGGTTAATCATTCCGTGCTAAGGGAAGTCGATTTAAATGGGATTGTGGTACCGGTCTTGCCGTGGGAAAGTTCGGTTCCTCTACAACTACATCACCAGGCCGGCCTAGTTCAAAATCTATCCTTTTTTGGGTAGAAAAAAAAAACAACATGTAGCAAAATATACCACACACATAGCAAATCCGTAAACATAAATCTACCTACCTCATGTTCCACTGTTGCTGTACGATGCTACATGAAATGGTATGATAGAACTCTCGTGAACCTAGCTGCATTGCCATGACTGCACAAAAAATGGCTCAAAACGGGCGGTTCAGGGATCGTGTTCGAATTTGTCGACAACAAACGCTTTGATCCAGTGTAATTGACTTTGCATGAAATTTCTTGCCCTACCGAATTCAATCATGGTTGTGTGCATGTGTGAGTGTGTTTTTTTTGAACAAGTGTACTTTTTCATCTGTATTTGATTGCGTTTTCTTAAAACTGTTTGGCTTAAAAAATGTGAATCGTCGATAGCTGCACTAGATGGTTTGGTAAATATAATCGATATTCAATTTCGGAAACTAGTTGCCTCAAGTGCTCGTTTTGGATTTAACCAAATATCTGATATTACTTTTTATTCTAGTTCAAGCATTTTTGGACTAGTAATGTTCAATTCGGAGAAGGTAATAAATAAATCGAGCGTCAATTGTGCATAAATATTGGCTGAATCATCCAATAAATTTGGGAAACACGTTTACTCGTGACGTGGTTACCAGTTTTTTGGTTTTATGTAATGTTTGATGACGTTTTCAGGGTAATGTAATGGTAGTGGTTGCGGGTTTTTCCAAGGCAGGCATCGATAACTCATACGAACTCCGTCTTTCCATAGTGGAGAGTGACTATGTGTAGACCGATAGAGATGACTTTACTTATAAGAAATTGACCATTGTTGTTTTATTTACTATATTTACTTAATATAGGTGCGTAACAGTTAAAATCAAGTTAAAATTGATAAAAAAGTAGCGACAACTTTTTTAAATTAAAATATAAAAAAATTGTACGATGATTTTGTAATTGTATTGTATTGTAAGCTTTATAAGTTTTATACTTTCCTACCGTACTTGACGGATCAGATGCCGTTTCACGATGTACGATGTACGTTTCACTTCCAATGTGGTAAGGTACACGTTGCCAATGCCACTAGTTGCTGTACGTCATCAAACATGTCGTCCGTTCTTGTTCTTCGATGACCTTTGCCATTTTATTTTATAACTTCGGTTACCAGCACAAAGCATAATCGAAAAGTTTATACAAATTACGGTAGCTACCTCGACTTCCACACAGGTCGTCTTGACTGGGGAAAATTTAGATAATGTAACGCACGAAAGACAGCGTACTCTTCTCGAATGAAAATATGAAATCGTACAGTTTTCCACATACAGTTTTCCGCAACTTGCGGTGTACCTCCAACTGCGGCATCCTAGAATGTCACTGTTGCGTCATCGATAGAGGTTAGGTGTGAAAAGTTTTTCTGCTGCTTGCACCTAGTCCCAGGTTGTAGTTTACTTGTGTATTTTTATGGTATCGTAATTGGGATGTTATGCTATGATAAGGAAGGGTGATGAGTACGCGGTGTTTCTATGGCTTGGTCCCAAAACATGTCACCTGGGTTATTTTTGGGACATCGAGTGTGGTTGTAGTTGGGATGATTGTTTAATATCCATACCCTTGGGTACGCGGGTGTGGGGTGAGGGTTAGAGGGGTGAAATATATTGTTGGAACCGATAGCAAAACATTGCTTTTCTAATGTTGATTAATACTGTGAAGAGATAATAACACCCTTGTCAATTGACGATTATTCTCCAGGGACTTGTTGGTAGAACTTGTGTTTAACAGTGTATATAGTTGTAAATAGATATTACGCTATAAAGTTGGAGTAGTTTAACTCATAATAATAGACAAAGACATACACTATTTATTTTTGTTGTAATTTTGTTTTTAATGGGTAATTGTTACGATTAAACAACTTCCTGCCTAACATAAACTGTGCATGTATATCAATCTATTCAGCAGATCAATCTATTGACGAATAAATTAAGCCAAAACTAATGTAGAACCGCCCCTTTATTGCACTACCTGCGTATTTCCATCAACTTTTGCTACCACCACCACCATTACTAGATCTGTTAAGCAGCCGTGACTCGGTGTCTTCGTTTTGTTGTTGAACCCAACCGGGCTAGAAATGATAGTAGTTTTATCGATCGGAATTTAGATTGTTTCTGGAATTGAAATTACCGCCCTTTCTTGACTCATCCTAAAGCACAACCGCAAGATGATAGCGTTGCTGTAAAAGATAATCCTGCTGGTTTGAGACCAGGTTTGAAAACATGACATGACGTTGCCAAGAGCAGCAGAGCAGTAAAAGTCAGTCGCCTAGCGAGTTGGAGAACGCTATTGCATGAAGGGTAATATATACTGTTGGGCACGGTGCACGAAGCTGTTGTAGGCGTTTTAAGGATGCACACGGTAACCAGCGAGCTGACTGACGCGACAAACGATGCTAAATTCAATTTTATTATATCAGAAAAGGCAACAATCAGAATATTGATATGACAAAATAGGTGTTATCTCCCGTAGTTAAAGCTAGTGAGGTGATAACAAGCATGAAGTTAGATTACAGAAACTAATGTGGGATTGCCCTTTCTGTAGGCCTAGTTGTTGGTGCCAAGATACAAAGTGATTTATTGTGAAGCAAATTCATCGCAATAAACTCTCAATGGACAAGGATTATTGTAGTTTTTTTTGTGATTGATACGATGCTATCTTGTTTTTTTTGTTTAAAAAAACTGAAATAATTTAATACCATTATAATAATATCTAATAACTACTAACTTCAATAACCGAAATACAATCAATTACAAAATCAAACAAATAAATTATACAATAAGCACTAAAATGTTTGTTCGGTATCATAACGATGGATAGTTTTATAAAGTAAAGAATTTACAAGAAAGAATCTTTCACATATATGATCTCTTTAGCTGTGTGCGTTATGTTGTTTAAAAATTGAATCGAGAAAAATCCAATCGATATTCTGAACTATTGATTTCGAACACAATCTGTGTTTCAATCAATACATCCAATACAATCTAATACAACTTATAAAATCTATGTGAAAAACGTGAATCATTTTTCTATTCCTTTATGTTTCATAAGGCATCATGAATCGTCCAGTTTTAGCGCCAAACTCTCATTTTTTCACACGAACGTTCCGGTGTATGTAGCAAAGAGAAAATAGAAAACTCATCTACTAACAGGAAATTACATTTACACCGATAGGTGAAAGGTGAGACAAAATCTAGACATAATCGTGCACTTTGCGACATCGTGCTCAACTTCAGTAAAGAATCAATCAGTTTATTATAATATCCGTCAACACAGAAGGAGTTCAATACATTCGCTGTTCAAAAAATTCTGATCAGTTCTTATTTTAAAAAAGTTATGATGGCTAAATTTTACATTGTATATGAGGCATATTTTCAAATTCAATTCCAAATTGAGTAACATTGCTACCACAGACAGATTGTGTATTTTTCAGACACGACGCACCGGTGTCGAAGATTGGACAGAAAACACAACCGGTTCATTAATTATGCATGTTTTGTCTGTAAAAATTCTCTCCGTACGGGTATGATTTTTTTTCTTGCGGAGTAGTTTGTGCTAACCAATATTTCTAAGATGTCGACAGTGGAGTTTGATTCTTGTTTTTGGCAAAACAAGGATCATCAGCCTTGAAAGGGTTGTGTAAAATTCGTCCAAAATGATGTTCCTACACAAAGGGAACTATGACAACGATTTTCTACTATTTATGCTATGCATTCAACGCATCCTATACCTTTTGCGTGTACCTTTACATTCTTTCTTTTTTTTTTGTTACCAAAACAGAGAATGTAACGTTTTATTTTCGCCTAGCCATTTTTTCTTTGATGATTGTCAATTCTCTCGCAGAAGGGAAAGTCGTGTAGTTTCCCAAACGTAGTTTTCGTTGGAAAATCTTAAATGTTCTGGATGTGAGCTTCACCGACCTGGTTTTTATCAGGAAAGCCTTTGTTGCTTCTTATAACAAAATAAGGGTAGGCAAAAGGAGCTGGTACAGCATACCTCGACACGGGGATATTGCAGTATTGCGTCTAACGCATCTACCCAAGGGTTCGGCCACATTTATATATAAGTTGGGTTATATTTTTTATGTGCTTGAAAGAATTTTTGTGGTTCAAAACGACATGAAGTCTGAACAATATCACAACGGAGAGGATCACGAAATCACATTTTTTCTACATGAAGTTCAACTTTGGCACGTGGCAAGGTAGTTGGCGTGTGATAGCGTTATTCATTGGGTGTTGAAAATAATTTTAATTTCCGGAAACATGACACATTTTCTTTACCGATTTTCGAGAAGGATCAAATATGGTGTAATTCAAAACAAGACACGTAAGGCTCCCAGGTCAATGGGAGGAAGATGTCGGTTAACACCGTCACGCTAAGCGGATGAAGAAAGTAGACGGTGACGAATAATGCGTTGTTTTGAATTTGGGTATCACTTGTGTTCATTCGTTTCGGTAGAAAGCTTTTAAAATTATTAATTCAATTTCGTTCCACCTTCTGCAAAAGGTTTTTCGATCAGGCCGCGTGGCGCATGAAAGGCCAGATAGATAAAAGGCTACGCAGCACTAGCAGTGATTAATACGATGAAGGAAGAAATGAGCTTTGATTTCAATCGCGCTTGAAAGGACGGGACGGGTTTGAGCAGGTTTTACCGCTTCTTCTAAGCGATGGTTTTGCTTCATTTTAGTAAAAAGCTCACAGAGCAAAGGTTTAGTGGTTTGTGATGTACTGATGTATCGCTCGTCTTTTCTGTATAGCGTAAAAGCTGATTATGAGCAGAAAATTATCACTGTTATTTTTACTGCAATAGTATTACAGGCACACGACATTAAACTGCGAGATTGAATAAAAATCTCAATACGATGATCGTTCAGAAGCAGATAGCAGTAGGCAATGCTATAACGAACGAATATCTGGTTATGACAAATAAAAAGAAGTGAAATACAGCCATCAACTAGGTTTAGGAGTAACACGAACGAGTATTAATCTTTTTTTTTATTCTATGCATGAATTAAATCTGCTTAATTATTTTAAGGAAATGGTAAATGCACCAATAGGCGTGAAAATAACACATTTGGTGACACTTTTATCTGTGATAAACCACAAAAAAAAAACTGTACCGGAAGCTGGTGCTCATAATTTATGGAAGTGCTGAAATCGAAACCTTGCTATCATCGTTCGTTTTGTCATTGGTGAAGGGCACGTAAAATAAACAGTTGAATGTTTGCTTTAAATGAACTTCTATTGATGGAAAAGTTGGGTTGCCAGCTCGCTTCGAAGTAAAATTCCCATGGACGACATGAGATCTCTTTAAAAAATGGGATAGACAACAAACAGAGTAATTCCTCACAAAAAAAAACGCCATCCTGCTCGTTGTATTATGATTTGATAATTTAAACGAATGGTGTCTTTGGTAAACGATCCCAACGATGATGGTAGGTTCGTTGTACTGAAAATAAATCTGTTCACCAAATACGTTGCAATAATGTACTATTTTCATGTCGTGAACGATAACTTTCCGTTTCTCGTACGACGCTTTTGCTTCGCAAGGCGGTGAAAATCACCGGGCGATTTGTTTCTTTTGTTGTAAGATTGTAGACCCACATTTTAAGCTCTTATCTGTACATTTCCGCGGTATACTTCCGAATTCCCAAGGGTTTGTATCGCATGCTTTAGCATCGTCGAAAACATATAGGGTGTTAAGCATCAGCAGGAACACATGCTTCCGGGATGGCTTCCGTACATGTGGACAGGTAGCACCGATGGGTCTCAGTCCCAAGGGAAATTTTCGTTCAATGGGGACGTCAAACAGTCCTAAAATGGAGAAAAACGTTCGACTGAAAATGGCAACGACCGATTGGTACGGGTAAATTCGTTGCTGCATTTTAAGTGTCCTAATGGAGTGAAAAATATATGCTTGCTTATCGAATTCCCACATCACATTAGAGTCATGTTTCAAGCATTGGCAAATGTTGCAAGTATACAAGATTCATGTGATGTGGAATACATTCAGAGGAATATTTTCCACTTGATATACCGTAACAACGAATATTAAAGTATGATAAGTTATTAAAACTTTTAAATATATAACATACATGATATTACTATTTTTTTACCAAGAATTATGTATGGAAAACGGTTACAATTGCCGTTTTTAGTAATTCATAGTACACACTTATATTAGGCAATGTTTAATACTAAAAGTTGAAAGGTTTGAAAAGATATTAACGTTTCTCAAGATCAAGTAAGAGATTGCCTAACAAGAAACATTTCATATTTAATATGAATATATTAAAATGAAAAAGTCATAGATTTCGCTTAATTTTGTTCCAATTTTCATTAAATACAAACGTGAATGACTCTCGGTTTGAATTATTCCCCAAACCGCTTTACTTCGTTAGAAGTTCCCTTATGTACCTCTCAGTCGACATTACTAGGGGATTTCGGTTTACTTACGTTGGCATTTTACTTAAGAAGGATTTACACATTGACGTTCTATCCGCTAACAAGCTAATTAAGTGCGTTTATGACGTAATGTGCGACTGTAGCTTTTTACTTTTTGTGTTCTTCCTACACAATGTTGGTCGTAGATGGTTTCACACAAAGCAAAAACATAATATTTCCGGCCAGTGGCACACGCTACCACACAACCTTTGAACCAACACCACGAGTATGAAATATAGCCTCAGAGGAATTTTGGCATAGAAGCGTTTTTAATTACAGCTGCGTAAGCGCGATGATTCTTGGGAATTGTTTGACCAAAAGTATGCGCTGAAAATGCCTTTAGTCTTGTGGAATTAGCGACTGCCGCGAAAACAATATGTTATGTTTATCGCAGCCTGCTGTTCGTAGAATTGCGCCTAAGCGTGAAATATTAGTAACATTGCATGAAAGTAATATTTAAAAGAATGCTTAAGCTGCAGTATGAATTTTGAGATTTTTATTACTACAGATGAGTCAAGTATGTTATTCCTTACAGACTTATTGCATTTAGCGAATTGGCGAATTGTGTAGTTTATATTGGACAGGGAATATATCATTCATAGGGAATATAGCGAGGTGCCATATTGAGAATGTATCAACATAGAAATAAGTTCTATACAACGATACGGAACAATCTGCCGAAATGAAAACAAAACAGTTAAGTGGATAAAAGTTGGACCAGTTTTGCTGAAACTAGGTCACATATCCTGGCAATAACTGTCAATAGACACTGTTTGCGCTGTTTGCCATTTATCCTTAGCTGAAACGGGTATGACAAAGATAAAACAAAGTGAAACGTGTCACAAACTATGAATTGTTATAGAATTTCGAATAGAATAATGGATGGAATAATACAATTGTTTTGACGGACGTTGTACTTGCATCTACAAAACCGGAAGATCTTCTGCAAAACATACTTTCTAATTGAGAATGGTAAAAGCAGGTAGTTTCAGGTAGTAGGTAGCTTATAATACACGCTATTGTTAGTTGAAACGAGTTATACCGTGCAGAAATGAAATAAATTTTTGCTAAGCTTTCTATGCGGCAAAAACTAAAACAAAGTTTCTCGCGAATCCCAACAGTAAACGCAAGTAAGCTCACTGTATGCAGAACTTTTGCAATCACTTGTACCGCTCGAGGAGGCTTACATTTCTTGTAGCCTGTTCTCTTCTGATTTAGTACATTGTCGATAAAACTATTTCGATCACGGTAATGCCAAAGAACGATTGTAACTTTTAGCATCAAACCAGATTGGCAGATTAATGTCTTGTACTTCGAGGAGCATTCTTTATGAACAAATGATTCGTTCTCATCGTAGATTTTCGAAACGGGCAAGAGCAATACGGGGTTATACCATGAAATCGGTACCGATTATGGCTGCTGCACATTAATACTGAAACATAATTCCTTTCTGTTTTTGTTTTGTACACAATCTGAAAAGCAGATGTAGCCAGCCATTAGTGAAATGTTATATTTGGAGTCGAAAATTCAATTACAAAAGATGAATTGATGACGAAATGTGGCGGATGGATAACCGATGTTTGGTATATCTTTTGAGGTAGCTCGTATGAAAAGCCGTTGGTGCTTAGAAGCAACATAAACCCTTGGTAGACAATCATATGTCCGTAAACAAATATTTCGTACCTAACAACTGTCTACCGATCGGTAGTAACGCAATAAACGCGGTGAGCAAATTCTGGTTTCCAAGCATCAATTCTACAGGGAAAATTATAGAAGCAATCGTACCCATCGCGGTTTAGTTGCGCAAGTCAATGCTCTCTGAAACAAACTGACACTGTGATTGCGGAAAAAGTCATTATTTTATTTATATAAATTGGTAATGAAGCACAAACCGTGCGAACATGGTATTGCTTTCACGATACAGCCGTACCGATACGGATATTTCAAAGTCGGTACGAATACACAAAGCCCCCGAGCTTCTAACGAAGGTTAGCTACTGACGATGCCTTTCAAACGCAAACTGTAAATAAAAAAAATGAAAATCACAAATTAATTCCTTCGCGAGCCTTCGTTTGTGCCCCTTCAGGCACTAAGCAGTGTACAGCGTAATTAAATTATTTGGCAGAGTCGAAATTGGTTAGTGTTGATATTTAATAATTCACCGCTTCCCGGCGGCTGGTGGTGTCAAAAAGCACAGCGTAAAAGATTGCAAATTGCGTGAGCGCCGTTTCAATTTAACTGCTATGCCATAGTTTATAATAAAACATTACGCTGGTAACAATATTACAAGGTAGTGTAAGTTATGTTTTCTAGGACAAGGTGTGAAATTGCGAAAAAAAAAAATTACGCATCATTATTTAAACAACATCAACACCGATTAAAAAAAAATGTTTCATGAGGGCCTTACACCCATAAGATTTGGTGATAAATGCGGCAGGCATACATATTTTTGTGTATCCAATTTCAGCCCAAGTCAAACCCTTTGGTTATACGTCCTTCATTGTACTGTCCTTGTTATCAGCACGATGAACGACCGTTCGTATGGAAGGTCTTTTGGTGAGAAATTCAACTTGAATATGACCATATCCATTTATTTTATATCTAGTAAACACTTGACCACCACTTGGTATGATCGGATGGCTTTTAAGCTTTAATTTTTTGTACCATGGATATTTGATCATCTAATTATAAAAAATATATATATATATTACAATCTTGGTTTTTGCCGAATTTTACGCATTGAAAATTAACCACTATTTTTAAAAAATACATAACAAAGAAAAGTATTCCTAGGATTGCGGGGTGATTTACATGTGATGAAACGTTAAAGGCGTTTGACTGTTGTTTAAAGCTGCCATTTTGAAGAATGGAGATTATTTTTTTTATCCTTAGTTTATAGTTTTGTTTCAATCAAATGGTAAAAGAAACAAATATTTCAGCGCAACTATTTACACAAAAATAATGTACTCGTATTACCCGTTTTGTTATAT
>JXWZ01012572.1:0-19871 GCA_000956215.1 Anopheles farauti No. 4
AGTGAAGAATGGTTAACGATTTACCTCGCGGAAACTTCATGATATGTAACATGATTAAGATATTTCCTTTCGGAACGGCGCAATTCGATATCGAAGACTGCCATAGTTTTCATCTCGCCTCGTACGTGATCGCGCGGTACACACCATGGTGATTGATCGATCTGTTTCTGTCCGCCTCTTTTGTTGGAGCTTTCGTTCAAAGATGTAGTGTGAAAGTTTTAAACAACGGCGATTAAAAGTGGATGAAGGTATTCCATCAGCTAAAATATAGGTGATAATTGAGATGTGTTTCAGATTGGTATATTAATTAGTTTAGCATTAAATCTGTGGCAAGTACTTTGGAAACTTCCACCTTGACATCTTGTGCCACAAAAAATAAACAAACCAAATTTTTTTCTTCACTATATGCTATTCCTGAACCATTACTTCCACTAGTAGATTCTTAGCTTTTAACTTTGAACAGTTTCTTGTGCAATTAACCTTTCGTTTGAGCCAGTTGCTCAACAATTATCCTTTTAACACTTGTTACATTTAATTGACACAAAAATTGCTATCTTTTCGCCACCACAACAAAACTAGACACTCATCCTTGCGCTGGTGGTCTCCTTTTACTATAGCTTTGCTAGCAACGTTTCACCCGAGCAACGAACGGAAGCGATTTCCAAACCACTTTTGCCTCAATGTCGTCTCTGGGTCTGGTGCAATTTGTCTAATTGTGCAGCTGCACACGGCTGCGGGTCACAAGTAAAACTTTGCCCACAATCTCGCTCATGAAGCGAAAAGCGAAAACAATGCTTTCCAGCTTTTCTTGGTAATCCGCTGCAGTTGGTGCTAGTGAGTAGAAAGAGTCAATACATGTAAAAGAAACGTCACCATACACACACACACTCACTGACGCGGCCATAAATCATTCCTCAATGACATTGTCGTTGCATAATCGTACTCGTTGTCGCATCTTTGGCGGGAACATTTTCCAACCCCAGCGACCCCAGAGCCGGATCGAAATCGACAACATCATGGGAAATGGGTGGAAATACAATAGCTGCCCCTGCAGCCATACCGAGCGATGAGCGATTTCTCCCCGAAATACTTCCCATCCGCAGATAACATGAAACTTTTGGATTAGTTCTGTTTTCGTGCCAAGTGTCGGGGGTTTTTTTTCGCTTCCCAGCCGCTTCAAATTGACGGCAACAACAAAAATGCCCAAGGTTGTTAGAGAGCTACCTAGCGGCGTTTAGTGTTGATAAAAATTTGCCACAATTATCTTTTGCACTTTCCCTTTTTTCTGATTTTTTAGCGGTGTGTGAGTGTGACCCTGCGCTTCTGCAACTTTCTGCGCGTTTAATCGCGCTCAACGCTTCTTTTATCAACGCTTTTTTTTCTGCTTCATCACGAACTGCTACAGTTTTATTACCTATAAATCACCACTAAAGAAAAGAGCGAGTCTTCAAACGTTTTGATAAATGCCGTTGCCGTTGCAGCAGTAACAGCGGAGAGACCAAAGGCATTCATGTGATGGTGGTGGCTTAGGATTGATGAAGCTTCTTGCGTCATCGAAACTGTCCTTCGTTTGCGGCGGATGTGAAGTAAAAATTGTGTCGTTCGTGTGTTTCACACACAGCAACGAGACCGCAAGGGAACGCATTTAACTCGAGCGCCCTCTCCGTTTAATGTCATTCACTTTCCCACTTCCCAAATCGTTGTGGCAATAAAAATAATTCCTCTCACGCCGGTACCCCACTGGTCGTGAGAGTGGCCAAAACTTGCGCATTCCACGAACACTACCATTTTGTCACAGCGGCATTGTTGTTCGGAAAAGATCGTTGTGCGCGGGACAGATTTACTTGTAATTTACCCGTTGGTGTGACACCGAGCGCTTTATCGATCCTTCATCGGTACGGACCATGCCGTGTCAAAGCTCGTGAACATTCGCTCTTAGTAATTAACCCTAATTGAAGCGATGATTTCATCGGTTGAGATATCTTTCATCGAAAAGAAAAAATTAATTCACATAGATTCACATCTGTCGGTATTATTTTGGCCGCCGTTAGGAAACATGAAGCATGATGCATTTTGAGCAAGAAATAAGGCCCGCACACCGCGAATGCAGCAAAGTAAGTAGCTTTCACTCGTTCTTTCACCTCCCCCCCTCCCTTCTCTCCTCCCCTCCCTTCCCTATGATTGGGAACAGCCTCTCGATTCAGAGAGTTCACGAAAAAGTAAATCAAGAGCCGCGGCGCCAAAAAATTATGAAATTTAAATTAGATTACCATCGGCCTTCATCGGAGCGGACTGCGGCTGGTGGTCGAAAAATGAATTAATGCCGCCGAGTACCGACAGCGGGTTGAACTTTCGATAGAGAGACCGCCGCCACTGGTGTACCAGTCAATAAAGGTACATGAAAAATCATCTCCAAAAATACAGCAGCTCATCAAATTTGGATAAGAGTAGCAACCGGTGCACGGCGTTGAAGCAGGGTACATATACACATCAATTGAAATTTTGGGTTCAAATGGAAATAAATAACACAAGCCTCATAGTCTGCACCAGACTGAGAGATGCTGGTGGAATGGAACAGCAAATGTACGTAAAGGAAGGTGATCAGATCAGGCTACATCGGAACTTCGGGAAACACATCATGGCAAATGGATTACACACGCACGCACTTTCCATCGATTTTAACAGCCATGCGCAGCAGAATAAGTTTAGGATTTAGTTTCTGAAGTCCGAATTTACTTCGTAATGATGCTATCATTCCGAACCATCCGCACCCAACATCCATACGCGTGTTTCGCACACGAGGTTGGTGCGATAATTTTCTAAAGAGAATAACCATGGGGTGGTTTCGGTTCGATAATTTATTAAGTACAGTAACTAAGCACCGCACCTTCAGATGCGTGTTACTTATTCCTTTTTCACTTTTGCTTCTACGCATCGGGTTATGCTAAAGCCAGCCGAAAGGTCGAAGGAAAAACCGATCGCCCCAGCGCGCCGCCCCTTGGTTCAATTATAATTAGAAGGTAAAGAAGTCTTAGAACAGAAAAAGCAATGCATAAAAACGGGGGTGATGGTTCTTAATTCAGTGAGCAAGCTTTTTATCACCTTCTTCAACGGATTCTTTTCTGCAAGAAATCGCACGAGCCAAGGTGTTGGCCACGAGAAAGCGTGTTGGTAAATATTCGTTCCAACGATTTCCAATTTTTACCGTAGTTCGAGGTACCTCTGTCTGTTTGTTTGTTTAACTGCCATTCTGCCGTTTTGCCTTTACCGTCAGCTTCAGCCCTGTACCAATCCATCGAATCGACCTTCAGAGAAGCGCCGTGGTTTGGCAACAGATTATTTAGAGAAAAAGAACTCCGGATTGCTTACCTAGAAATAGAAGAAAAAAAAAACAAAGAAAAACATATTAACGAAACGCTCTTTAGGCGAGACGATGAAATCGAAGTTAATGAAACATAGTAAGAGTTCAAATTAAAGCACCGGCGTGCACACGTGAGGTAATAGGTCACGCTAGGCATACACCATCAAATCACATTTAGCAACTTCACGTGCGATAAACGCAACCGTCCCGTCGTCCGCGATTCCACTGCACGCCCCAAAGCCCAATGTGACCAAAGACCACCGCCAAAATGAACGTATCACGCTCGCTTGGATAACTAGGTGTCAAAAAGAGTGGTTGTCAAATTATTTACTCCACGTTTTTGGAACTCCCAAACACTCACCCGCCCAAATCCACCTTCTCATGCGAGAAGCGCATGCTCATCGGCGATGATGATGAGCAGCGTTGGAATGTGTGTGAAGGTGTGATGAACGGTCCGAATCGTTGTGAATTTTCCATCATTTCTTTATTTTTCCTTTTTTGCCATTTAAACCATGCCGTCCCCCTCAACTTCGGCCCCTTGACTGGAGATATTTCTCTCTCGCATTATGTCACAGTGCCACCGACGGCAAGGGACTTTTGTTTTGTGTATCTCATTTTCTTTCGGCTGCTTTTCTTTGTCGTAAGCTTCGTTATGAAATCACTGCGCAGAAGATCGCAAGGTAAATTATGATTCGGGAGTTACCGTCGAGCCTCACACGACACATTGGTGACATGTACGCAAGGGAAAAAGTTTAGTAGGCTACGTTTTATGACTTTCCAGCGCGTCGCGTGCATCCGGTGTTGGTGACTGTTTGTTTCCTGTTTAACTGCCGTGACAAATTTTCTCTACTGTCGCAACCGTCCACTACGCGTATATTGTTGATTTGAACTACCTCCTCCCGCAAACGCGCGTTTGGATGCGATCCCGATGTCCATATTATACGAAGCACTTTGTGTCCCCTCTCTGTAAGCAAATTAGAGGGCTAGCTTTGTTTTTGTATTTTTTATTTTGGGAAAGTTGAAACAATCACCGAAAACCTGCGTATAAAGCCGTATTAGATGACCGAACTGAATTGCCCCAGGGCGATGATGCTTGCCTTCATCGTTCGTTTAGGAGGAATTTAGCGAGGCATTGCTAATTAGCTCTCGTTAACGTATTATCTGTTCCGGTTCGGTAGGGCGAGTTGGTTACAAATATGATCGCACAAATTCAAAAAAAAAATCACTCCAGTAGTCGGATTAAATCACACAACAAAACGCAGTGACTAGTTAGTCGCGCCGGAACACGTGTTAGATAAAGGAAGCAAAGACGTAACAATGAAGAAAAAGTTCATACCATGTTTTAAGGAAACTGCGTGACCTTTACTATAAAATTGATAATCCCAATTATTGATGAATCTAAAGTTAATCCTCTTCAATTTTCTTTCTTCTAAAAAGTTAATATAAATTTTATTAAAACAGATATTGCAACAAATGTATATTAAGAATTTTCTAGTTTAAAAATAAATCCTAACAAAAAGTAAATTATTGTTGATATGTTTTCAAAACGCGAAGCATCGTGAAAACATATGCAGAAGAGACTATGTAGCAGCCCTGACAAAGTAATCACTTGTATCACTTGCGCACAATATTGTATGCACCAAAGGTTGGATTGTGTGCAAATGATTCAGCAGGTCTCAACACAACATCCAAAGCGGAAAAAAACTGTGTAAAATATACCTCAATTTCTACCTGAAAACTCATATTCTAAACCGTAAAAGACTAACATGCTGAAAATGCTTTCACTTATTTTTAGTTGCCATTATTTATCCAGGATAATTAATTCGCATTACCTTTCTTACCCAGTAGAAACATGAAGATAAATCACGTTTAATTTTAACGTTTTAATTTCAAATCATTTATACATCAAACAACATGTGACAATTTATTGAGTGAAAATGTGCAAGCGCAACTCGAAGCAGCAACTCCATAACATGATGTATTACGGATTCTTAGATCTCCAAGCTACAATAGAACCTCTTTCCAAGCAACTATAACATGAGCTTCGCTTGTAAACACAACGCTCCTTGAACAACCGCTTATTGCGTTTCATTCATATATTTTGCACTAATTAATTTTACATGAGTTCTCGAGCGCGAATGGTGGGTGCGGCACCGTTGTCACCCCAACAATGCCAGTACCTCTCACCGCAAGTAACAACACCCTACCGGTCAATACGCGCACTTCTGCAATGCGCTCTAGCAGCAACAGCAGTGGGTTATGATCGTGGGAGGACGATTATTCAAAACAAAAAACACCCTCGTTAAAAATCAACATTTCATTCAAAAACGCTTGCACACTCTCCGGACTGGCGTGCATACATCATATGCCCAGGTGATGGGTGATTTTCGTTACCCTATACCATGACAAAGAGACAGATACCGACACATTCCAAGCACGGGCGTTTTTAGTGTGCACCCCGTACAAACTGATTTTTAATGAATTGCCTGTTCTTGGGTCGGACATCGGATGGACGGGGATGACGATCGCGGTATACTCTTCTCAAACAACACTTCGGCTCGTATATGGAATCGATGATCGCCAGGATTGATGGCGAGTTGTGATACAACGGGACACGGAATTGACACGGTTTCTAGCACGGAGTCACCCGCTAGAGGTTTGGTCAACAGATGACGTGACATTGGTGACAAGCTTGACGCAGAGGACGTACAAATGTCGATGACATGTATTCCCACAGCGCCCCTACACATATATGGGCAGGGTTGAGTAATAATATTACACAGTTGCCATGGTAAAAAAATATGGGCAATTCATCACCGCGAACAAAACTCGCTTTATCGCTTGTGTTTTTTTAAATAAGATGCTAAAAATTATTTGATTCATTGAACGAGAAAGGATAACGATTTTATCGAATAATACTTTAGGAAAATCTTCCATCTCAAAACATTGCTGGATAACCCAACATTCTCCCACGCATAGTCCGCATCTATTACCTTCACACATAATTGAATCGCTGCTTAAAACGTCGTCTCCTTAAGTAGTGTCGTTGAATAAAAATATTGTAAAATTTCACACCTGCTCCAATGCTCCTTTAGTGGCATGTGTGCCGCCAGTGGCTTTCAGTGGACGTTCAATATAAATATTGATACATCATTTCCAAAAACGAACCGACCTACCGTCTGGTCATTGCTGTGACCGGATCAAATAGAACGTCGTAAAACGATACCGATCGTCGAATGTGATTTAGAGAAAAAAAAAGAACCATTGAAATGAAGCAATTTTAATAGAGTTGTGCCTGCGCACTTCTCGAACGTCACAGCTGGCAGCGTGCGATAAAACACTTCTCAGTTGCATGCCAAACGGTCGCGAAACGGTTTACGACAAGACGCCACCGAAAACACACATTCCGTGTCACACGACGTTTTTTATTGCCATTTGCTATCGTCTCGTTCAAACTCCGTACAAAGTTCTAACAGGCTCCGAAAACGAGGTGACGTGTAGACAACCGCCACCTTAGATGAAACCGTTTACCTTAGATGGCGAGAACTAGAATACTTCGGCTCGGTGGGTTATCGACCAACCACCGACCACACAGGAGTGGAGCTGGTGGACCTGTCTTGAAGCACAGCTACCCATAGCTTACACTACTACGAACCAGTTGTTCCATCAAATCGTTACACCACCCTTACACCGGTCAGGGTACGGGCAAGGCCAAACCAGGCGGATCCAAGCGTCACGAACACATAAAATCTTAATATTTTGCCAGACCATTTTCGGCAGTGGACGGGAGGCTGGAGCATCTACTCTCCTTTCTAAGCACACAACACACCAACACACACATACACATAGTTAGTGGCCAGCGACAATAAAGTAGGATCGGGAGAGTGTGAAATCGTATAGGTTACTCGATGGTGCTGGCGTTAATAGGTCAACGAAATATGATCTTAAAAAAATGGCGCCACGAGGAAAACACCACGACAGGACCATCTTGTAGAGAGAGAGAGAGAGAGGGAGATTTGTGCAAAGGTTTATATGAGACTACGAGGTTTGGCTCTTTGCAGTGCTTATCGATCCATCATCGTCCAGTACATGAACTCCAAACCGTGTATGGGAAACCGACCGACCACATTAGACGTATGATGTATACAGTATGACGACAATGGAGAAACGTCAAAAACTGGACAGAGTCGTCAAGCCATCAAAGCGCAACGCGTGTGGGTGATCATCGGTCCAGAGCGTTTTGTTTCTTGCGTAACGAACACAACAACCGATTTCCTGAAGGAGTGTCCCACAAACCATAGCAGCGACAAAACCAAAGTGTGTTCAATGAACTCGCGAAACACTACGCGGGCAGCACTCGCGGATTTGCGGAGTGTTGCCAAAAATAGTCACCAGCAGGCACGAGCAAACCGTTTTGTTTCGTAATGGATGATGATTCATGCGAGAGGACATAAAATTCTTCATAACCATAGGTTGTGTACGCTTTTTCATTATAATCCACGATCGTTCTGGTTGAAGATGCTTTCAAACCTGAACCTCCCATTACTTGCGGCTCAAGCTCAGACTCAACAACCAGCAGGCGGCTCGGAACAAACGCTTAACCCTTCATGATCAAGCAAACCCAACAGGTCTGATGAGACCTTCCACACTCGATCGACGTACACAGATCCGCAAGTAATAACCAACTTACTTAACATCGCCGGTCACGTTCTGCCCGAAGCGGGGGTGCATGTGAAACTATCGCAGGAACTACAAACATTACATGCGGTCGCTAGTTACGGGTCATATATCGATACGCGCCACCCGAACAGGACTACTGAGGTACACAAAATCCATTTGCATACTTATCTGCCTTCGTCATCGTCGAAACAAGCCAACGACTAACGAAACCCAATCACGAAACGTTCATGCGGGAACGGCCTTTAATCATGGTACTTTGCAACGACATTTACCCGCTCTCCAGTGGCGGTATCTCCCTAGATGGCTGATCGTTGGTTGGAAGGATTTCTATCCATTAACTGTGCCTCCTCTGTGTTTCCCTTGCGTGCGTTACTATTAACACATTCGGTGGCGGTTCTTGAGTAACGAGTTTTGGATCAGCTGTTGTCATCCTCTCAGCGGTGTACAGAACGATCCAGAACAAGATCTTGGACCGATACGCGCATGACTCAGCTCAAAATTGTCTCCAGCAGTGAACAACAACGGAATGTACTGAAGGAACCCCAAAATAAAAAACACGTTTGGAGATGGTAGCAGCGATATTTACACATTCAATTTGCACAATCACATAAACACTCTCTCACACACACACACACAAGTATACGCAAACAAGTAAAACAAGGCAAACAGGAACCACAAAACGCTAAATTGCATGATCAGCTCTGTGGATTCGACAATAATAAAAATCCATAAAATTATCCCACGCATCAGGCGCCACACGATCGGTGGAACCAATCAATCCGTTGCAATGAAACCAATACCGACTGTGGCGTATCCTGCCCTCCCTCCCTGGCGCCACCCCGGCGCAAAAGAGCTACCTGGCGTGGTGATGATGTGTGCACGTCAATCGCCATGAATGACCCCGTGCCTTAACGAGCGCTGCGAAAGCTGCGTACTCTGCGGTTGCCTCAAGGAGCATTACCATTTCTATCGCCATTGCCGTCGTACAATTGCAATTGATTGTCTCACAAAGAGCGATTGTAATAAACGATCATGATGATGATCATGAAGCACGGCACACACTTCGAAAGGGTAGTTCTTTTACTGTGGCTTTCGCGAACTTATTTTGTCACTCGAACGCTTCTGCTTCCCCGTGAGTCGAGGAAGTTAATTACCGTGGCTTTCACCGGTTCATTAACGCATCAAGATCTCGGTTGACCTCCAGGGTGGTGGAGGGTACAGCAAAGAACTGTGAAGGACTACCGTATACAATAGGACAGCCGGATCGATTCGGAGCTGGCGCCACCACTACGAGTATGGTACGCTACAACACGCTGCCTCATCTCCTTGTGTCGCAGACGCCTTGAAGCAGACACGGCAGTTTGGTGGAGGCAGAGAGAACGAGATGATCTGAAATTATGCAAAGTAAGCCATACTGCTTGCCGCGGGACGGGTGGACGCATTCCGTGAAAGGAATGCTTTTAGGAGCGGATTCGATCTTGCTCTTCCGCTTGGAAAACTATGTTGGAGCAGTAGCAAACCAGCAGGTCCAGAGACATAGCTCCATTTTGGGATCGCGAGTAGACAGAACATCCGAGCGGCGCCCTTATCTGGACGTGATCTGTCACGAGAACGCTGATGGAAACATTTGACGGGAATAAACCACACACATACATTTCAAATCGCACACAAAACTGCGAAATTCACCATTTATAGCCCCCTCCCACTTAGCTCATATTTGCACACCGTTGTTGTTGGGACAAGCCCGTGGGTTCTTTGTGCTTGAATTATTTTCGCAGTAATTGCGCGCGCACAACTCGCTCCCGAGTGCGATCGGGTATGGTCTTATTCTAATGAATTACCTCATGGTTGCTAGCGTCGTCGAAGCTGCTGGAGAAGCTACTGTTCAGCACCTTAATGCGATCGATATCGCTGGCCGCACCGCCACTGCCACTGCTGGCATCTTCCTCGCCAAACAGGGACGATGCGTCCGACAGTCGCCGCGAGTAGCGACGGCTCGCGTCCAGTGAGTCGATCGATATGCGCCGCGAAAACGAGCTGTAGCTTGAGTCGTTCGAATTGCGCCGATTGTTGTGCCCATTGTGACTGGTCAGTCCCGGGGCGAGTGGTTTCGCGATGCCCGAATCAAAGGACAGACGCTTCGTCATGTCGCACAGCTCGTGCTCGCCACTGTCTTCGCTGTCCTTCGAGGGCGAAGCCGCCTTTTTCAGGATGGAATGAAGTTTCATCGATGACAGACTATCGTCCAGATGGAGGCTGCTACGTTTGCTGGTCATACTAGCTCTTCGAGACACACCGGTACCACCTCCTCCGCCTCCTCCGCCGATGGATGGTTTGCGACGCAGATCCACCGTCGACACAGAGGTGGCACGCAGCATGGACGGAAAGTCTGCCGGATGTTCGAGCGGTCTGTTGGGTACCGGCTTTATCATGTTCAACACTGGCATACTATCGCGACGCCGTGGATCAGCGAACCCGGACAAACTCTTCCTACCAGCGCTGCTCGTCGTGATCACGTACTGTTGCTGCAGGTCGCCAAAGTTGGCGATCGAGTTCCGATTGCCGAGACGGCTTCTGCGTCGAGCGGCCATTTCCGCCTCCCTGCCTACATTGTAGATCGAACCGTAGGAAGGACGCTGCTTGCTCGTTATCCCGCCACTGGTAGAAAGATCGCCGATGGAGCTGGCGATCGAGTCACGTCGCTTCACCGAACACACTGAACCACGCCGATGGCTACCGTGCACGCTGCAATGGCGGCTAGTATGGGATTCAATAATTTTCACTTCATTTTCCTTCTGATTTTGGTTAAAAATTTCCTCAATTTTCTTCAGCTGTCTATCGACGCCACAGAACGGACGATGGCGATGATTCGCGTGATGATGATGTACATGTGCCATTTTTTTTTTCACGTCTTTTGAACAGAATTCTTCACCACACAACGACACTCTCAACGCACGCCTTTAATACAAGATTATCGAGCGCGTTCGATCAAACCACTTCATTAAGCACCGAATCGTGACTCACACTGTTTGCAATGTCGTCAAGAAGCACGCTAAAACCAAATAAAGCGCTCCACATCTATCCCAATGCTGGATCGTTCGTCCGTAGTATGTCTACATTCATGGAATGCAGACGACAATCTTCTCAAAGTAAACTTTTGTTTCTCGTGCAGGATTTTCTTAAACTGTTTAAAGATCGTTATATTCTATCAAAGTTGAACACTTTATTCATCCAGAACGTCTCACTGGGGATATCACCTTCCACGAGCTCGCAACACCCAACCGACCCGACACACGTCAAGTTATGCGTTGAATTCGATCGAACGTCTCAAGCGAAACTGATCCGTTCGAACATTCTGTGTTGCGACACTGACGGCAACGACGACGACAGTCGCGTGAGTCTCGTTATTATTATTGCCTCTCAACTCGCGACTTTGCACACGCTCGCTCCACAAGACGGGTTACAACACAAGCACAGTACGCCTCCTCGTCGTATTGTCCACACGGGACCAGAAGCAAGAGAGCGCGACAGAAGAGCGCGTACATGCAGGGGGAAAAAAAATAAAAATAAATCCCATCTTTCCAGCGCTAGCGATTCTTCCGCATCGGGAAACACCCGCGGAAACGAGGTAGGAACGGATGCTCTTCGTTACAAAAGGAAAAAAAAACTAAATTGAACGAATGCATCCTCTCCACGTGATTGCAGTTTATTTTTTTCTTTGCGTGCTGCAATCGAGCTGACATTAAAATTAATCAATTCATGCATTCCTTCAAACCTTGCCGCTCAGAATTTACGTATTCAAAATTGCATCCAAATTGATATCCCATCAACGTTGTAATCTCCTTTATTGGGCATTTTTTGCAATTTCATGGTAATTCGTTATCACATCTCTGAGCACACAGTCGAGATGCTCGCATACAACACGGTCCGGGCGCTCGAAGGCAAGATATCTCATGCGGTGCACATTTTATAAATGCACCAAGCAATCCTCCCACGGCTTCGCGCGTTCGCACCACTTACAACGGATTCAATAGATCACTGAACACGCTAAGGCAAGCGTCTCCAGTATGGACATCGGTGCAGCTGATCTGATAGCGAACGCCCTTCGCTGCTGTATCAGTGCACTGGTAGCCCACATAAGGTAAGACTGTAAATTGCAAATTCGTTAGCCTTCAGAGGCAGGGCAAGCTAGCGGGCTGGTGGGCGACAATGCCCAAGGTTCGCATCAATGCATATACTATGCCATATGCTGTGAGCACACGACCTCATCTTGCTACAGGCTGACCTAGACATAGGAAACATTAGTAGGGAACTTCCGAGAGAAATATTTTTCTTCGGACGGAAACCAGCAAGTGAAGATATCAAGAGTGAAGAGAAACTGCTTCATTTCATGCACTTCTTTGCGACTCGAGGATTCTTTCCAACGCAATTGAGTCTTCTGGTCATCTGGTTCGCGAGTCATTAATCATGATTAAAGCAACGAGGCCAAATCGAACAGCTGAGATGAATGCGAGAGTGGTTTAATTGGCACAAGTGGAATGCAAGCATCGCAGCTTCAGTCGATCGAGGATTTTAAAAAACCTCACTGAGTAACGATCGTGCCGGCAATAACTGCTCTGGCTAATGAAGGAAGTTAAAAACGAGTATCAAACCGCCGTGGTCGTTGCTAAAGATGATAAACAACCCGTATTAAGTAAAATTGATGAAATTCTCTTCATATCCAATTGATTTTCGTAATTCACAACCAAAGCCTCTGACTCGACTACCTATAAATGAACCACAGAGCACGGTGAAATTATAGTTCCCACTTCCTGGATTGAGCATTCGTGCCTCCACATTAACTTGGTGTGTTGTCTGTCACTTGCGTCACACGTTAAAGTCGGTCAGATAGTGAAAACTGAAAACTGACTAATACGTTGTCACCATCGCGGACAGCCTATGACATAGAATTATTCAAGCGTAAAGCCTTGTCTTCCCTTCGGTTCCCATGTTCTCGCATCCGCTGTAAACCGTTGGAGCAGCGCGCGCAAAGAGTTAAGCAAATATTGGGTAATTCTTTAAACTCCAATTGACGGCAACGACAATCGCACACCATTGTGGTAAGGTATTGCTAGTTGTCGTAAGAGCAGCGACTACAGCGAACGACAGAGCGATTGTAGGAGTATTTGAGCACCGAAAAAGTATCTCAAGCACCCAATCGAGCTATTCACGTTTGGTGTGTCAATACATCAAAATCATCGAAATGAGCTTCAATGGATGTGACTGCGCGATAAGTATGTCACGTTATAGTGTATGTTTATTGATTTTATCATAACGCGATCGCCCAATTATTGTCTAAACGCAGGCCTACCACTACGACACGGTCGTCTTTTATTACTTTGCTGGCAAGTGGAACCACGGATAAGAATCAGTGCAATACCCGGTCCGATGAAATCAAACCAAACCAACCCAACAGTTTCAACTCCTCCTCAATTCATTAAAAAAACCCCTTCATTTGTAAAACATTAGCATGCCACCAAGGCATCTTACAGATAGCGACCGTGTTGTCAACGGGATACGACTGTCGCCAGTTCATAAAACCGATCGATACGGTGGCTCGTAAAAAAAACGAGACATAAAGCGATCGCATCAATCTCACGAAAGATCGTTCATCCTAAGCCAGCGGGATACTGTAACCGGAAGCGTCTTAACGCCGCAAGTTATAATACCTATTCAGCTGACACTAACAGACTGTCGTACACAAACACACGTGTCACATCATCAGACGATCTTCGTTCGTGACACAGGCCTCGTTTGCGATCGATTCAAGTTGATCATGAACTTGCCGTAAAAGGGTTGCATCGGCATAACTCCACCAGATGATGTACAGCAGTTGCCTCTCGGAACGGCGTTGTAAAGTTATCTCGACGCTGTAAAGACCTTGTGAAGCTTGCCCTTAAAGCGCGAAGGTGGAGAACCGAACGCAGCCGTTTTGTTTATGTCTCAAGTGTAGGACGACGAAAAGCTGGGCATAAAGCGCTGCGCACATAAACGTCACATCAAGAAATTCGAGTCATGGGTAACCCACAACTAAACGACTGCATGCCGTTGTTTGCCTCTACATTTGCATGCAAGCCATTACGAATGTGTACAAGTTCTAGCACGCAAACTTGTTGGCGTTCGTGCAAGTTCACTGGAAAAAAACGAGAAACAACAAATGTTGAATTGTGATTTTGAATCAGCTTCATCTCAATGACTGTTTTTAACTTTACAAAAGAAGAGATTGCGATTTAAAAAACGTGTCACTAAAATAACATAGCTGAAATAACTCTGCTAATCCGGCTCTACCTCCGATAGCAAAGTCTGGTGCCGGATCGATAGTACAAAATGGTAAAAACGGGTAGTCGTTGCCGATGGCGTGGGATCTTGAACTGATTCGCCCCATTTCCAACAGGCTTTAACATGGTTGCCAAATGTGTGAGGAGAGCGCAACAAGGTGATACACAATTAGACACAAATCGAAATATATCGAACCCGCGAACCAGTTTGTCAATGTCTCTCGCGATGTGTGTCCAGCGCGCATGATGAAGGCGGGATCTATTTTGTTGTTCCACTTTATCGGAACGCCAACGATGAATCGCTTTACAGTTATTACTTCCGTGCTAAGGATTGGGGTTGCGTGTTGATGATATTTAAATGAAGGCAACCGCTACACCACTCATGCCGAGACGGTTATTTCCAACCACAAATATAACAAGTTTGATGGTTCTGTTTTTGGTTGAGTCATTTCATTCAAAGCCGATCTCAAATTAATTTTCGGTACACTTAAAAAAGGAGTTATACATTTTTTGCTTGAATGATTTAAAGCTGAAATGATTGCAGTTTTAGATGACATGTTAATTGCATATTTGCAAAGGTCCCCATAAAGTTAATCCGTGAACCTGATTTTTACCTAACGTCAACACGTGGGATTGCGTTGGGATCGGGAAGACGTTAATGCTCGTTGTGCAGTAATCATCATCAGGTTTATTTGGTTTTTCAAAAACACTTATTTTGTCCTGAACTTTAGTGTGTAACTTGGTAGTATCATTGTGTTTTGATCGCCATTGCGATGGCTCTTAGATTTGGCATTTGATATCATGGCCCTTAGCGTAGCCGATATTGATTACCGAAAATAGCCATAATAAAAAAAAATATTTATACACCCGTATTTACTTCACGTTGGCGCCGCATGCGGTTCAAGCTTCATTCAGAATATTTGATTATAATTTATTTTGTTGTAAGAATCCATTTTGTTTTTCATCAGCTTATAATATAATTTTGACTACGTTGGAAACGTTGTATACCTTGAATCGTTAGTTAACTATTAAATTTAAAATAATTTTACAATGTATAAAACATATAATCATATTAGTTAGGTGCGAAGTTGTCCTTCCATATTTGTTTGAACTACGAGAATAAAGTATAAATATTTTTCTTATGCCGTAATGCGTGTCATTTTTTGAGTTGCTTAACCAGGCTAACCAGCAGACGAAGGAGTAATATGTCTTCAACAAATAAATTGGGAATGTCTTTTTCTAATTTCGAATAAATGACATGTCACTGCTACATTGGTATAACCAATCCAAAGCTTACGGTTATGGTTTTGGTTAAATATTTCTAGCTAAAACAATCATTCTTTTCGACACCGTCGTAAACAAATTAATTTGAACGTGTTTCAGATAGTGCAACGCACTAAGGTATGAAATGCTTTCAGATTTTTTATATATAGGCACTAAACCGAGGGATACACGTACCTTAAAATGTGTAGACCACCCGGCAAAGCTTTGTGCAAACTCGAAGGACTTATCATCATAAAAAGTGTGTAAAGAAATGTATCGTACCCATTTGTGGTTCAATCTACGGGATATTTAAAGCTTTGTGCTTAAAACTTACCTCAAAGTCTTTGTTTCCGATCATATCCTCCAAAGGATTAGCTCCCATTACCGGTGGTGCAATACCATTACCATTGGTTTGTCCAGACGGTGCGGGCAGAGCAGCTACTGCGTTGTTCATATGCGCCGGCGGAACGATCGTCGGATTCCCGTTCATAATATAGTCACTCTCTTTGTTTTGTTTCTGTTGTTTAAACTTTTCATACAGCTCACCACCACCTGCACTGGCACTGCCTCCGGTACTACCGTTTCCGTTGACCGTACCGTAACTGTTGGCCGCGGGAGGGTTTTGAATAGGTTTCGCTCTGGAAATGAAAGCATTAATTACATTATTAATTTGTTACATACTAATCAATGCAATGCTACTAACGTTGGTTTGGGCTGATCGTATATAACTCCAGCAACGTTTGGTGGTGGCAGCGGTACACCTGTCGGTGGCACCGGACTGTTGGCACTGGTTGGGCCGGCGGTACTGCCCGGCGTTGAGATCACTGACGGAGGCACCGATGACTGGTGCGGTTGACTGTGATGCGGTAGTCCCGTCGGTATCGGTTGCGACTGCTGTTGGCTCGTCGTTATCTTTTCCGAGAGCGAATCCCGACGGGAACTTTTCGCTGTTGAGTTGGTTGTGTTGGGACTATCCCGCTCGGCACTATTCTGATGAATGTCGCATGCTTTGACCACGGCACCAGCCACTGCCTGCAGATCGGGTGATTTCGATTGAACGGAAGCGATCTCGTCGATCGATGGCAATCCCTGCTGGAGTAGGTAAAAGAACGAATCAGTCACGGATACTGAAACAGTGCGGTCTACGGGGGTTTGTGGGGGCTGGAATAAATGGGAGCGTGATTAGTGTGATTTGCATTTGCAACAATCTCAAGGTCTCAAGGGTGACAATTACTGCACTGAGAAGGTATGCCTACGTTAATCAAATGTGGATCTCCCACGTACTGCTTAGAATGGATTGCGCAAGTATAGCAAAACTAAACTAATTAAAATTCGATGGCAATATATCTTTATCATTTCCTTTTTGCAATACTTTATCTTCGATTGATCCGAAATATGTGACAAATCGTTAACTTTGTTATTTACACTTTGCTCAACAATCACTACCAAATTCTATTATATTCAAACAACGTATGACACACTACCTTACACACTACCAACTTATGATTCTCACAACGAAATATAAGTAATGGGTTTCTGAATCTTTTTGCACAAACTTATTCGCATCAAGTTCGCATCAAGTTTCCTCGACAAACTATAACTGCTATGTAAGTTTAACTGTTTCTTCTAAGAAGGCAAAAAAAGGAATTAAATGAACTTGAGCAAGCAACAATAATAGTGGATACCAATTACAGCCGCCATACGGCAATAAGAAAATTGTAATACATATAAGAAAAATGATGAGAATACTATTTAGTTAACTTATACACAACGACCATTTTTTATTAATTTTGTTAAGCGAATATTATCACATAATTAATAAAAATGACTAGTTAAAGAGAACTAGAGATTCAACTAGCTTTTTTTATATTTTATGACTCAATTGAGAATTCAAGGTTTCACAACTACTACAATTGTGACTCATTTTGGCAATTGTATATTTCACATAATTTAAGCAAATGCAATGAAAACGTCAATGATTATCGAGCCTCATTTCTAATCTATGACTGAAATCTAAATTTAAGAATACCAAAAAACAAAATAACAATATTATTGCACTGAATCACCGTTGAAGAAAAAAGAATCCCTAAATTTTGGTATCTATTACATTACACGCACTCTGAACTTATGCGCTTTCAAGTATTAACCTAATGATCCATATAACATAAAACGAAACACTCACGTATATCGAACACGGTAAACTGTTACGTTAATCCGAAAGAAATTACCGAAACGTGATCTCGGGCCGACTATGCCGCTTCCGCTACGATGCAAGGCAAACCGCGATAACTACCACCTTCTCTCTATATGCCATGAACGGAACATAGCGAAGAGGTCAATCTCACACGCTCAATGGAAGTCAATTCGGAAAAACAAATATTGACACTTACTACGGAGCACACAAAGAAGAACCAGCGAGCCATTCGGAAAAGCTTTAGCTATAGATATTCTTTAGCGAATGTAAACATACCGCTGTTTGCCGCTACGCTCTGAATGCGGTGCGTCTTTCTTGCCTGCATCTATGTAATGACATACATAAAAACCGACGTCATTCATCGTGGGTACAAACTCGGATATGAATTCTTTTTTTACGATTTGTTTGCACACTTTCTAAAAAATGATGCATTGGTTCTCGTTTTTTATCCACGCTCTGTTAGGTAAAACATTCCCGAAGTACGACACATGTCATGTAATGAGACACACAGCTGCTGCAATGAGATAAGTGGTGCGTTCCTTTCCTTGCGTACCACACCGCATTTTACACGTGCTAGTAGACGCAGTCAGTGACCGCTACGGTTGTTTATCACAAGTAACCTCCTTTCTAGCTACCTAACTCTTGTTTGGAGGGAGATATACTTGTTTCTTGTTCTTGTGTTGAAATCGATTTTCTTGCACTAAGAAATTCCCACTGGCTTCCAAGAAATCCTGTCCACACTTTCATGTTACGCCCTTAAAACGTCCTACTAGTCCTACTTCTCGGTTGCTGTTCCTGCTGATTATCGTGCTTTAATCTATCACCTACTTTTTCCACCTTCTTCTAATAATAAAACTCAGGGGAGAAACCGGTCCCTTCAAGCACATCAAACTAGCCCTGTCAGTTAACCGGGAGCAGGCACTGGTTGCATAATGAGAACGTATGAAGCAGTCGTAGAAGGCTAGGTCTGAAAAAGGTATCCACGTGCCTTTATGAGATCTTTGGGCATGTACTGGGAGAGGCCACCACATTCTCACCTCCTACACCGAAACGAACCTGATATTCCGCAAAGTTACTGCTCCGATAGGTTTCGCCGCCGTCGCCATTCTCAAATAACCGGTCTACACTGGAGGTCATCAGTTTGCCGCTGCTCGGTTTGATGCCGGTCAGGTGGAAACTGGCGAAACTGGAACGGGACATCGGAAACGATTCGTTCGGTGCTTTAGGGTCTGAAAACGACAACGAAAAACATAAAGTTGGTTTGCTCTGCATCGCACCCTTCTTCAACCCTTCCGCACTCACTCAAACAGCTAGATACGGCGTCCAGCGAAGGCAACAGCGAACGGGTCATGATGTCGGCGGCACTGCGGGGTCGCGTGAATGGCATTACCGAGTGGGGGAATGTTTTCGGCTTGATCGGTGTAATGAGCATGTGCTCGGTCCAGGAAGTTTCGAGAGACGGCTTCTCGAGCCGCTCTACGTCCACGTTTAGCGTCTTCTGCTCAAACGGCACCGAGAACGTATCGGCAGGTATACTCTGCAACCAGCTGAGCAAGGAAAGGTCGGAGTCGGTGAATCCTGCAATGGGAAGGGAAGGGGAAGCATGAAACGGAAGGAACAGCAGTCTTTAGGACAACGATTTATAGCGCCCGAACCAGTCCATTTGAATTTTTGAAGAGGTAATCACTTCCTGCACGTTGCATAAGAGCGCAATTTATCTCCTAGGGGTATGGATAGATGATAGTAGTGCCTATTCCGATAAATATTCCCAGCCGGTCATAATTACTCCATCAATTTGACGTGCCCTAGTTGCATTTCATGAATAAATCATCTAGCTACGCTAGTGGTTAACAAAACTGGATTCTTATAGTTTTGGGGAAAAATTTCTCAATTAGGACAGATTTTCAAGATAAAATAGAAATTATGGAACCATACCATAGTAGATTTAGTCTAGTTAATTCAAAAGGACATCTTAATGATTGTCGAGAAAATAAAGTGCATTTATATTCAACATATAATTATAGTAACAAAATATAATTTTCATTTAATTCATTTA
>JXWZ01012573.1:0-16243 GCA_000956215.1 Anopheles farauti No. 4
GCAGCTGTCCACCCCTTCGTCGGCACCCGTTCGCTGCTAGCGATTGAGAGCAGCATTCCACTTGCCGCGTGGCTCTCCATCACATTTCTTTGTTTTACTTTGCGCTTTCCCGCCGCTTCCCGTGCCGCTTTTCCGGTGCGTCCGTTCCTGCCAACTTTTGCTGGTGGTTGTAGCTGCCGAGGGGAAGCCGAGCAAGTCGTCATGCACTCGCCATTCGCCGCGTCCGTTAACTATGATGTCAATAGCTTTTCACTATTGAAAGAGTGAGCACCAACACTCACACACACACACACGTACTCGATCGTAAGTGGAAAACTACCGCCAGCATAGTGGCACGGAGGATTGCCGACCGGGGAACGTCATCGAACAATGCAATGGCAGGCGCCCCTGGGAATGTTTCGACACAGACACAATCGTACCGCCATCGTTGACGTCATGTGGGCGGTAGTAAAGGTGAAGATGTTGCAATGAAAGAGAAAACTTCAGCACCTGCTTCCGAGAGGGTGGTGGTGCACGCACACACAAACACGCACACACACGAGAAAAAGCAAGCCACGACCAAACCCGTGCGAGTGAGAAAAGAAAATCGATAACAGTAACAAGCGACCGTCTCGAATCGGGATCTCTCTCGACTCCTATGTAGCAACTCGTTTGTAGTGGGTGGGGGAGGGGATTGGAGTGTGGGTGAGGTGGTTCATGGTAAGGCTAGAAAGAGTTTTACTACCAAATGCGCAGCTGTGAGATTTATCGGATTATGTTCTTACTCCCGTGCTCTTAGTATGCGTGTTTTATTTTAGTAGTTTGCTTCATCTTGCTTCATCCTTTGTTTTGCTGCTTTGTCGGTTTCTGTCGAGTAAAATTAAATTGAGAAGCATACCACCGAACGGACGGAATGCACGCTTTGATCGTTTATTGCAGCTTTTAAATATTTCTTCATGCGGGAATGGGTGTTGCGATGATGAAGCAGATGATACGATGAAGGATGTGAAAGCAGTCGAGTATTAACGAACACTAGCGCGAGTGCGTTTTTGAATGTAATTTGTATGCATTTGGCCTTACATTTCACCGACGCGAGCTCATGTCTCGATTAATTCAATTTGATTGAAAAGAGGTTTAAGTTTTTTACTACTTTTCGAAATATCTACTGTAGCCATTTAAACTAATTCAGTTACATAAAATTGCGCTTCCAAATTTCATCCTCCGGTACCACCGAACTAGGCGAACAAATTTTGCAAACCTATCCCAACCAGCCTTTAAAGTGACCCCTCCTTCCCCCTCACATCACTCCCCCGGTCGCCGGCTCCGTTCCGCGCCTAAACTTGCGGCTCAGTTTTTCCTCACCGACATTAAAAACCCTTCCGCCGGGCGCGGAGTGTGCGAGCCCGCCGTGGTGGAGCGGAAACTTTTGCTCGCAGTAAACTTTCGTTACCACTTCATTACCCCCGGGGACGTTTCCGCCTGGCGTGTCGGTGAACGTTACCGAAAGCATCAGGTTCGGTATGCCGGTAAAGGCGCAGCACATTCCCCGATACCCCGTGCGAAAGCGATCGACAAACTTGAGCCGAAACCGGAGAACCGGTTGGAGAAACGCTTTGCCCCGCTTCTTCGCCGCGAAACCGATCGCCCAGCCAGCCCCCGCCAGCATGCAGAATACGTATTCGAGGAAAAGTAAAGCCCGGCGAACCCGGCGAGAACAACTCTGACACGGTGCGAGCGAACCGAACCGGAAATGTGAGTGAAGTGTGAGGATAAGAAAAACCCCAAAATCAATTACTTAAATTAGCAGCAAGCATACGATGTGCTTACTTTACGTTGTTTGCGAGAGGTTGGTGAGCGTTAGGGGTGTTTTTTTTCACCCTTGTTCGCTCCGGCTTTTTGTTACCTTTCTTGTTGGTTCATCTTCGCTTTCCGTGCGATTTTGTGAACTATAGCCTACTCAGCACACAGCGTGAGGAGCTACAAGACGCGTTGCGATGGAATTAAAATTTCAATCACTTTAACAGCCTATTTAATCATCGAATGAGTTGAGAACATCGAACGTTGTACGCATGGGGTGATTTTCAGTGTCAATACAGTAGATATTGTATAATTTTTTTGTAAATTCAAATTTACATCCCAATTATCCCCATTTTCATAACGAGAAAACGAATTAATTTTAATAAAAATTCCATTTCTTCCATTCTTCCAAATTTCCATTTTGCTGAGTGATAAATTCTATTTTCCAATTTTTTCCCCGCTCCAAGACTGGAGCACAAATTGAACACGAAAAATCGAAAATTATCTCCCCAAAATGGAACGTTTCACTACTACGCTCAAGATGAACAAAGAAAATGCGTTGGTGGGAACAGGTGGTGAGGGCGCAGGTGGACCTGATGCAGCTTCCTACCATCGGAAAAACCATCAAACGATCGAACGACGGCAAAGAACGCACACCCCCAAGCCCGCGTTGCCCCGACCGACCAGCCCACGTTTATCCGGTCGATCGAAAAACGAAATTAATTAACCGCAAAACTTTTCCCGTAGAAAACTTTCACCGCACCCACGCGCACCGATCGGGGGAAAAGCCGATGAGTTTCGAAGCGCAAAAATTAGTGCATCGAATGAGGTTTTCCAGCCCGGACGGGGGGAAAACATTTGCTTGCAGGCAGGGGGGGCGAACCATCGTTTATCTTGTCCGGCCAAACGTATTCTGCTTCCGGGATAAAGCGTATCAAACTGACCGTGGTGGTGGTAGTTGGTGTAACATGAGTTGAGATTCCATTCAGTTAGCCCTTCCAACCCGATCTCCGTCCAATCGTCGGTACGGGCGGAGGTTTGGAATTTCGCCGACGAGTAGGGGTTATTAAAATATCCAGTCCCCCTTCGGACGGCCAACCCACCGCTTCCAGCACAGCACGGTGTCTCGGTTGGGCGCGTTCAAGTTGCAAGCGAATGCACGAGCCGAACGGTGCATCCAAGCAGGAGATGCCCCAAGCAGCGTTTGGTGGCTTCCGCGCCGTGCAAGGAAAACCGGAACTATAATTAATCCTCTCTCGAACGACACCCCGGAGGCTTTGTGTTGGGCCCACATACCGGGGCGCAAACAAAACAACGCAACACAGCGTCATCATCCTTTGCATTAACAATCAATCCATCAACCGTCACCGGATGCGCACGATTCAGTCATGCGGGAGGAGGGGAGGGGGCATCGAGGGAGGGAGAAGACGGCACAAGCGCCTTCACGCGCGTGTGCAGTTAATTATGGCGTAATTGAATATTTGCATTCGCAACACACGCTGCCGCCCACTGCTGGGCACATCAAAGCCATATTCTTGAAGGAAATAACTCTCGGAAGGCTCCGGAAGTGTCCGGTGTATCGATCGTTTTGCAGAAGGAAAACGGCGCCATTGTGAGCGCTTGGATATGTTGTGGTAATTGCTACCGCAGCCGTCAGTTGGTTTTGTTGAACGGTTTGCGAATTGCTCTGGACGTATCTTAGAATCGGGGAAACCTGAGAAGACGTCTGGAAGGAAGTCTTCAAGAGGCTTTCGATATGGGTTTGCGAAATGACAAATATGAACCCGCAATTACGTTAATTTGGAAACCATGTGGCAGATTTTGTCGACGTTGTTTTATGATTAGGCTTGGTGAAGATTTGTGAATACTTTTTGAACTTATGATATGAATTTCTAGAATGAATGAATTCACTAATGCATTTCTTTTTTATCGGTAAACTCATGAGCCTTTGGATATATAATATTGTGTAATAATATTTTTCGTAATGCCTAGTCTATAGTTACCTCACACAGTAGATAACACATGTTTAGTGAACACACGAATAACGCGAAAACGGTGCGAAACCGATGCTGCTGACCTGATTAAAGTCCCATAAAACGCGTCCCAACGTCACCCACAATTAAAGCTCACACCAACACATCTGTCAGGAGATAGTGCCGGGCCGTTTTCGCTTTTCATCCCTTTCAGATCAGAAGAACAAAAGATCCTCTCCCGAACGTCCGCTGCTATCCGTGCCACTGAGTGAAGCACGCTGCTGCTGCTGCCGCTGCTTCCTGCACGTCATCGTAAAATAATGCTTTCCCACCACCGAAAACCCGCTTACCGCCCGTTTGTCCCGCTCACTGCCGCCTACCTCGCATTTGTATCGTGTATCCTGTGGAGCAGGCCAAACAATAGGCAAAACCTGTCTCCGTCTCCCAGCCCTTCATATCGGCCACCGTGATCGGGATTAACCAGAAAGGGCTCACGGTCGACAAAACTCTTCAATTTGTATAATTACTTGTCATGTGCACCGAACGACGCACCCGGCCCCATCACCGATCGAACGTTGGCAGTTGGCAGAAACAAAATTTGCCGTTGGTGTGGCAGCCGTTTGTACTCCACTCGGGCGCATATTTCCACGAGCACGTACACACACACACACACACACGCATATCGGATCGTTTCAAAGGACTCTCGGGTTCGCCCTGCAAGCGTTTCGATGATAGCGATGGCGGTTTCGGTACGGTACGGTTGATTTCGGAAGGTCTTTGATCCTCTTCGTATGTGTGTGTGTGTGTGTCGGTGTCTGTGGGAGGTGGTCTAAAATCGAATCACAATCGAACACCACAGACACACTGGCAGGTGTGCAGGGTGTGGAAGGGACGAACGGAACGCACTGACAATCTCCGATGGTCCGGACTCGATAACGAACCAGTCACAGGCTGAAGGTATATATGTGTGAGTTTGTGTGTGTGATCCTTGGAGCCATCGGTCTTAATAGTGTTATTGGTTATTGGGAAAATGAAATGTGTCCTTCGACGAAATTCTCCGGTCCTTCCAGCCGGGGTCGGTTTGTGCGCGGTATTTTGCAGAAATAAATTTACAACGAATATGAAATATTCTTAAGCTTATGCTTGCTGCTTGCTTTGTGGAAGCTGCTCGTTCCAAAAGTGCGCCCCAAATCGCAAAAACATTCCACAAACACCGTCCAGCGGCGCTCAATCAGGGATTAATAGAGCGATTACTCCGGTATAAATTATGATTCCCATTAAGGAGTTTATTTCTTTTGCAACTCTCCCCTGCGCTGCGGGCCTTCCGAAATGAAGCCTCCGGAGCTAATTCGGTCCGATAATATATCGACACTCCCATCGCCCCCAACGGACGCCAGCTCTGACCGGCTGCCGGTGCCAAAACCAGAACGCAGATGAATCGATCCACTCGGAATAGCAGCATCCGTAAAATTATCCTTTTGCGCTGGCAACGAAACGGAGCGAACGAAAAAATAATAACACCCCAAACGAATATCATTTTGCAAACAAAAACAACCGATTCCACCACGATTCGGTGGAACAGACAGCTCCAGCATTGTGGAGATAAATACGGCAGCACCATTCCGGAAGCGCAGCCAAAACACCCCGAACGGAACGAAAATATAATAAATGTGTGACGCTCTTTTATTCCGCACCGAACTTTAGACTTTTGCGGGGCGTGTTTTGGGGTGATTTTTTTTTTCTTTTTTCGTCGACGCCGCTTTCTCTTGCTACTGACCCACTGGCCAGATGCCGAAAGTACCGTCCTGAGAGGGAATGAGGAACCATAAATCAACGTCATTACATCACTTAATCGAAACAAACATTCGCGCTTACATAATAAACGGAACGGTTTGATTTATCTCCGTGCTCAGGGAGGCAAAAAAAATAACCCCAAAAACAGTATGACGAGCCACTACGGCCCGGTCCGGTAAGGTTATAGTCATAAATGCAGATAAAACAGGGTATCAAAAACTCGCACCAACTGGCAGGTTCCGGTGTTTTTGTCGCCCGATGGTTCCTCCCACGGGTGCGCGGAAGGCTTTTGCGTACGCGAAATTCGATTCGTTTTTTGCGAAATATTTCATGTATTGAAGGCTACTTTTGGACTGGAAAACGTTTCATTTTAAGTTGTTTTATTTTTTGCGACGGCACCCAACATTCTTTGTGAGGATTGCGAGGGTACGACTTTCGCACACCCATTGGCTTCTTTTCCGCTCTTTCGGGCCATCGAAATGACCCATATTTCATATTATTTTTGCCATAATCTCGTCTGGAACAACAACACAACACCGGATCCAATTTCGGGACCAAAAGTAACGACCAGAAGTAGATCCTTTTGCCTCCTTCACACGCGCTCGGTGCGCGTCACGTTTCCCACTCCCTTTCGCACGTAACTCAAACCAGCCGTAGGTGGATCAGCTCGCGGTGCCTACTTGGCTGGTGGAATCATAAAAATAATCTCCGATTCTAATTTACTGCCTTGCGGGCTGATGCGGGCGGAAAAAAGAAGATATCGAAGAACGGAGCTCACAACAGATAAAACAAAATGTTAGCCCGGGTGGACGCGGCTAATCAGGGGTTTCTCGGGGACATGCTGTTGTTTACGTGCAGGATTCGATGAAGATTACACAATGTTATTGTAGCGGTGAAGAGATTTCTGATGCCGCAAAATACAACGAGCTATAATGACAGGGCATCAACTCGAACGGGATGCAGCAAGTGCTTGGGAGGGGGAGAAAGCATTCCTTTATTACTTACCAACCGCGCTTAAGGATTCTGTTTTCGTAGGGGGGCAAATTGTTTATGTGTGTGAAATTTATTAGCAAATATAAATTTGTTTTAAAAGTTGTTTACGAGCAATAAATGAATTGCACCGATTTAATGAACGATCAATAATGATTGACACATAATAAAGGTATCGTTATGGATCAAAATGTTTGATTAACAACAGTATATAGTGTAACAAACATTAATTTAATCAGTTAATAAGATTTCGTGTAGTTGCCGGACGCTTCCTCAAACCTCCAGCATCCTTCAACGTTCGATACAATGCGATGAAATCGGCATTAGTTTTCGGCGAGATAAGCGCGTATGTGTACACTGCCCACTTCGACATGTTGGCAAGGGTTTTGGTGAGTTGTGAGGATATTTGTCGGCAAGTTTTCAATAGAACCGGCGGCACCAGCATGCTGACCATCGAACGATAATGCTGACCGATTCACGTGTGGTTGCGTGGCCATACTCGTTTTGAAAGAGTTCAGTGGCGCGTTTGTGTGCGGGTATGATAACAACAGCATGACTGCAGCATGCATCCAGTAGGAACAAACCACGAACACTGCAAACACTGGATCGTGTTCTTTGTTGCAGCAATTTTGATAAAGTTGTGGTGCGAGAAGTTTCGGAGCGTTCGGGCACCGAAAGAAACGAAGCATAATGATGTTTGAAAAGTCACACTATAGTTGGTTGATTATTTTCTCACTAGAACGAGCGATGAAACTGCTGTTCGCTACCCATGCATGACACATTTAGAAGACGGATCGATAGAAACACCACCGTTCCCGGCCCGAGGGGAAGAGCAAAACGGCACGGGGCCGCGCGTATGTTGCTGTTCAATTTTCGGCCGTACTCTATTTTCGCCAAACGTCACCTGCGGAACGGTATGCCAGATACAGCAACAGCGCACAACACAACAGCAGGCCCTTTCGGGCATAACATCAACTTCCCCCGTCTCATCTGGCGAACGTTTTCCCCCTACGAACAGCAAAGAGCGATGCTAATGAGAGACGGTGTTTTAGCGTGAGCGAAAGAGAGCTGACGAGTGCCGGAAGGGGAGAGATAAAAAGCAGGGGAAACATGGGAAGGGGGCAAAGAATATGAACACGCCGGCAGAACAAGATGAACGATGTCAGCAAATGGATGTTTTCAATCAGTTGGACTTTAATTAAATTAAAATAAACCTTCCATCTGGTCCGATGGCGCAAGTAGAGCCTAGGTGCTGGGTGGAGTAAGGAAGCGTACGAGCGGCAAGCTCCTCCACTAGCGTGTTGCGACAAGAAAATTTCCCTTCAAATCCATCCTTCATCGGCATCGTAGAAGGCGATGTTTTCTACTCTTCTCAAGTATCTGTCGTGTGTGCGTGTAAAATACATGGGAACGTGTGTGCATCATTTCTACGCAGCAACGTACGCAGAATAATGCTCGACACGACTCGTCTGCTCGAGATCAAGCCTTATGATGGTTTGATTCCTGTGATGTTTCGATCCCCGTTCGGCAGGTGCCACACCGCGCAAACGACAATCGCCCAACAGCATCGGGTGGAGGACGGCAGCGTTGCTTGCCTGTGGCTTCTGGCTTTCGGTTTTGCCATGCGATACCCGCTCATGCTTCTTGCGATGACTTATTTAGCTTAATGCTATTATAAATGCACGCTGCTCGGCACGATACGTCTTCGAACGTCGGTCGATGTACTTCGCACAAACTACGAGCGCCGAGAGTTTCATCGCTCCGGGGGATAATCTAATGAAGCTTACCTTTACGCTGGGCACGGAAGGTATTTTTACGTAAATTAGATTATGACTACACAACGGGCAGGAATTGTTGTGTGCTTGCAAGCTATTGTTTGCGGAAACAATTACGCATCCACACAAATCGTACATCATTCATCGACTAACAGCTATTTTTTGTATTTGTTTTTTATTAACAGGTAAGAAACGCATAATTGGACATCTGGAAGAGGATTACGACGATGAATTCCGATTAATTATTCTATAGATACGAGAAGGTTAGACGAAATAATCTTTCTTTATCTCACGTTGTGTACAACACACCATGCGCCTCCATTATTACATGAATATTTTATATAAAATTGGCAAAATAGTTTGCCCATACATTTACAATCAGTTTTTTTTATGAAAATGATTATCAAAAAATTTCCAAAATAACATAAAATGTTAGTATTGGAAAGGACTAACTCCATCTTGATTTGCATTTTCTAATAGCATTTCTTGTTATTTTTATTTTTTACAAAAACGGTGAATAGGAAACGTGTGAGATTTATTATAGTTCTTTTTTTTTTGCACATCTGTTTTTAATATGCGTACCTTCCGTTTCGCCATGGTGACTGTTAAGAGCGCCATGCAGGTGAAGGTGGACCCTTCGGATCATTCTATCTCGACTGAACGTCACGTGTGTTATTGTTATCGTGGTTCCTTGTCCGTCTCGCGCGCCGGATTTTTGCATTGCCCGGCGTTTGTTGTTCTATCGCTCTGTTTTTTTTTTGCTTGTTACCAGCAAAACTTACACGATTCCGTGTAATGGAGGCACGGAGGTCCATGCCAAGCGGAATGTCCTCTCACTCCCCGGAGGATGTTTTTGTTTGATTTTCGAAGCATCTCACCGCGCCGTTTGGTTGATGTACGTGTATGTATGTGTGACCTTTTTGGCGAGTTTTTTTTTACTCTACTGCCGAGTGGCCTCGCAGAATCGACTACAACCGCCGCAGCATGGTTGGTTTCCTGGAGGCAAGAAAGCACAGTAAGCAACGAAGATACGGACAAACTCTCAAAAAGCCCGGAGTGAATAATTTGTATGCAGATTTCGTACTGCCGGCAACGCCAACCCAAGAGTCATAAGGCAGTCAGCGGGAAAAAGAACTACCGAACGGAAACGGAAACCTGTCTCCGGCGACATCAACTTTTCGTTCTTTTCCCGTGCCGTGGTCCCGAGAATGCCACAGCGACATGAAAATCCCACCGTGACGTCCTTTTATTATCGCATGTTTTATAAATGGCATTCATTCCAAGGGGCCGATGGGCGGGAAACCGGGGGGAATCTTGGGCGATGTGTACTTTCGCAGGATAGTTTGTTTGAAGTGTAAATGCTTTGACAATCAACGTTGTATGACAAATACGCACTATGCCTCGGCATTCAGCTGAGCTTTGTAAAGATATTCATGTTCTTATGTAAAGAACGTAAATAATGTTTTTTTTCTGTAAATAACGGCTGAGAAAACCAATAATTTATGCGAATCATATTGGAAACTTTATACTATTTTCTTTTCTCATAGCAAAAAGTTTTAAAAAAAGTTGTACAAAAAATTTATCAAAAATTATATTGCATATTCGGGTTGTTCTGGCCTTTTAGCGCCCAAAAGTATGCAATTTTAGCTATTAATTGCATATTAATGACATAATATATATTTTTTTATGATGATAAAACACAGCTGATCATTGGCTTTTCAAATGTAATTAACACATTTATCCATCAACTCGACGGTACAATTCTGCCACCGAACGGTGCATGATTCATACCACAACAGAATATCGGCCAGTTAATTGCCTTCTAATAGTTAATACATTCCCCACTGCGAGCATCTGTGGCATCATCCATTAATGAGCATTCATCGCGAATAATAGTGGCGCGAGCCCTTTTATTCTTCCGCTCAAGCGACACAATGGCACACCTAAAGTGTCCGATGCGGGTGTCTCAAACATGCTCACTTATAATCAGCTCCCTTTGTTGTCCGCTTGCTCGCATCACATCGGGGACAAATCAAACACGAACTTCACGCCACAGCTGCACGGCGGCGTTCACATCGAACATTTTCCTCCAACCCGAATATCCCACGGCACTATTACGTTCTTGGGCGTGTTTTTTTTATGGTCGCCTTTCGCCTTTCTACTGCTACTTTTAATATTCACTTCACTCCTCTAGTTCCGCCTTGGCGAAGCTTTCGTTCGCTTCTCCGCCGTGTTTGCGCTTCATCATCGTACGCGCCGGATCGACTTTATTCTCGCGCGATGGCGCGCACGATCCTTCCTGCGAGCGTGACGAACCGTCGCTTCCTTGGCTGTAGGCGTATGTTAAACTGGTCGTGTTTGTTATTTAAATTTTCCACTTCCGCTGCCTTCGCTGCCCGGTTTGGTTCAACGGAGCCGTGGTGTATGTGTGTGTGTTCGGTACGGCACACCAAGATTGGCAGCAGCCACGGGGCAAACCATCTCGGGAGAGAACAACCATTTTCCTTACGTGCGTTCCGAGCCACGGTGCCACGGTGCTGTCCGTGACAGCCAGCTCCAGCTGCAGCTTGCTCGGAGTGATTGGAAATTCTTGCGAACCACGGTGGCTTTTGGATAGAGCATAAGGAAAGGGAATTCGTGGTGGCTCGGTTCAACGAGGGAATACATTTATAACTGCGGCTGTAGTGTAGTGTGTATAGCTTAAGTGCCGAGCTGACAGGCGGCACGGATTGGCACGAGTGAGAGCGAGCGAGCGAGCGAGAAAGAGAAAGAGAAAGAGAAAGAGAAAGAAAATTTTAATATGCCTTCGAGGGTGCTGTTGTTTTTAAATTAGTGTCCTTAGGGCAGCACGCATCCAATCCCGGTTCGAGAAGAATCGAAACCGTTGCCGCCGGTAAACTAGTCGTTTAGCTTTATGCTTAATACATAGCAGAGCGTCCGGGAGCGCGTGAATACATAATTTTCCAGGCAATCGTGCGTTTTTGTCGTAAATTTTTCAAAAAAGCTTTGCAACAACGCTATTTTGAAAGCCATTATTCGTTGCTAGCATCCGAAAATGTATCAAGCTGTCTTATGAAACGCCATTCAGCTAGAATCATTAATTTAGAAAAATTAAATAACACAATACGTAATAGGCATATCTCGATTAGTATAGTTTATAACCAGGACGTCCCTAATAACATTCATATGCTTCTAAACCGTATAACATTATTCCCCTCAAATGTAGCCTTTTAACGTAATTTTATGATCCGCCCGACTAATGAATAATATAAATCATTATAAATAACTAAGTGGAAAACAAACCAACGAAAGAACTATTTCCTGGGAAGCCCCATGTTAAATTTTATCCACAGTTTGGTATCTGATACGACTCAAACCCATGACAAAGCTTATCGTTCCCTGCCCAACGCCCTACGTGACGTGCGGCCCACGATGATGAGGAAATTTGGCTACACATTAATCCTACTCCGCAAGGTGCTTAGGAGCGGGTTGCTTGGGCGAAAGTTTGACATAATCGCTCAAAAGCCCATCTCCACTCCTGGCACCGGTGGCAGCACCAACAACAATCTTCCCGGCCGGCGATAGCGAGGCCCTGTTCGATGACACTGTTACCTTCCCATCTCCCCCATTCGAGGGTGGAACCGAGAATGTAAAGCTCGCTGCTCGTTGCCCTTCATCATCACCAGCAGTGGGCAAAAGTTTCCCCACAGGTGCGGAGAATACGATGCAAGGAAGAAAGTTTTGCGCACACGCACGGTTTCATGGAATACACCTTTCGGAAAGTTCTGAGTGCTGTGTATTCAGGCAACGTTACATTGGTATGTGTGTGTGTGTGTGTCTTTCTCGTCGCCCTGCCGTGCACGAAAACTACACTTCATTACGCACATTTTCTTTCCACACTTGGGAGAAAATTCGAGTACCGTGTGCAATAGAGCACAAACACCCGAGCCACTCGAGCAGACACGAGAGAAAACTCATTAATCCTCGGCTGAATGTTTTCCCCTCGGTGAAGAAATTAAATTTGAAAATCCATTTCACTTCTTTCGGATGCACACTGGCACCGGCACGGCTTTACATCCACAGTAAATCACACGCAACGAATTGGGGTTGAGTTTACGTACGGAAAAAGAGAAAGGCAGTGCAGAAAAGGCAACAAAGTAAAGCGCCTTTTGCGGTGCTTAAAGCGGTGGGACTGATTTCTTAAAATCAACTCGTAATAAACTTCAATTACGCTCAACGTCGTTTCACTGGTGATGCGCTGTGCAGAAAATTACAATTCTACGTCCGTGCGAAACCCACACGGTTGACTCGAAGGAGAGCTTACACGAAATTTGTGTGTGTGTAAAGTGGAAATGTGTTTTTTTTTCTTCTGATTCTAACATTTTATTTCCCCACACACACACACACCCACCATTACATGCTAGTCAGTACAACAGTTTTCACAATTTTACAACAAAAAAGGGACCACTTTCCCAGCTGCGGGAACGCATTTTTGTGCCGCGTTGGGAAAAGTTTGCCCCGCGCTTTCCGACGCGTGTAACATTTTGCCTATTTTGTCAATTTAAATTTTCCACTCTGCTCTTTACGCGGTCCGCATTTTCGATTCGTTTCCGTTTCGCCACATTCACGCACTCAGGCACACACGCCCCCACGTACACGGTCCTGCCCCTTGCATCCATTACTTTCGATCCACAAACGAGCTGCAAATTGATTTGAACAAGTTTTCATCTTACCCGCCCCACGCGGCGGTGCGCGTCGAAAGGCGGTTGTGGATGTATTTTAATACGGCGTTAGAGTCGGCGAAGGCCCACCCGGTACGGTTTGCTGGAGGTTTACGGTGTGCGAATGCGAAACTCCATTAGTCGCGTTAACCAACTTTGGTTTGTGATCTACGAGTTCGGAAACCTTAAGCGGAAGGAAAATAAAATATCGCCACTGCCGCTGATCTGCGAGGAAGGCTTGCGGTGTAGGGTGGCACTGTGGGAAGAAAAATGTCCATTTGCAAAACCATTATTATTATCCTTCGTTGAAGATTGCGATAAAATATAAATAATGTAAAATGTTAAGTGAATTTTCGTATCTGATTAATTTTGAAATATTAAATATTGCATACATTCAGGCGTCAAAAGAGTAATCTGTAAGTAAACAATCAGAAAACAAAAATTAGGAATAAATAGCTTATTAAAGCTGTTATTCTCTATAGCATAAGGCTTTATTTCGTTTTAAAGATGTGTTTGGGCCTTTTTTTCCTAATCCGGTTTTATTTAAATTATCTCAATTTGCATTTTTATGGACTTTCAACCGAAATGCTCAACCCATTGTGCCGCGTTGTAGATGGGCTTGGGTTTTACAAGCGACAAAAGGCATGCCAGCGTACTCCATCGTACACTCACACATACAGGCTTCATTCGCGTATCTGGTGGCTTGTACGTGTGGCATAAATAGAACCTTAGCACCACTTTACTTTCCACCGCAGCACCGTACGAGCATGGTAGCGGAGAACGCCACCGCCAACAAGGACGTCAACATACTTCCAGGCAACAAAGCCAAAGCTCGCGGAGGCTCCGGGAGGAAGGCACTTTTCGCCAAGGCATGGCTCGTTCCACACCAAAACTTGGCTTGCCAGCCAGCTTGTACACGCTCGTAAATTTTCCACAAATCCCAATAAATAACAACCTTAATTTAATTATGATAATAAATATACGAACGGAAACGCGGCGTACGGCATCGGCGGCTTCTGGTTGCGGTTTGCGACCCGGTTGCTCACCCTTCAGCAGCGTAATGAAGCCCAAACGCTGAGTGTAGCTGTAATAGTATTTGCAAGAAGATTGGTTGAATGTTGTCTGCTGCCCGTTGACGTCCATTTTGTTGGTGCACAAGACGAAAGATTTCAATTACGAATTTGGCGCTCGTCGGTGCCGAACTCGTCGAACTAATGACTGATTAGGCCTGAATCGGGCCTTTCTCTCGGGAAGGGGCCGCGCTGGGACCCGGCATAAAGCCCAATAAAGATTTAGCTTTCCGCACGCTCTTAAAGCAAACGTTAATCTTCTGCCACGAGCATGTTTCACCGCCACCGGGATGCTTTATTCTCCCGGTGGACCAGCCCCGGTGGAGAGTAGCGACGGTGCCACTTGCAAACATATTGTAAATAATAAATTACCTCCCCCATCGGGGACCGATGAACCCCTGAAGCGCAACCGAAGGGCGGATCTTGGGCGGCAAGAGATACCGGCTCGCTTCATGCGATCGCAGCAAGAATCGCGGCCCCGAGGCTGACACGCGAACGGGCGCATGTAGCTGACATGTTTACACCGACGACAGTCAGAATGACTGAGCGGTAGGGACTCTCTCCCGGGAGCTGTGCCACACGAGGGGCGCCCTGCTTCTTCCCCCCAGGCACAATGCATTTTAGCCGAACCGTCCGCCCGGTTGTTGTTTCCCTTTGTGACGCGAGAAACAACAACAGCATCACGGTCTAAGAACTTCCGCTTGCACGAATATTTGTAGGAAATTTTATCAAAACACAACAGCAAAACCGGCACCAGAACAGGACGGTGCAGAATTAATGGAGGATATTTGAGCGCAGCCATCGCGCAGTTTATAAGTCACACTGATTTTTTTTTTATTTCCCGGGTCGTAAAACGATGCCGAACATCGTCGATTAGGGATGCGGGGGTTCAACCACGCTCGTTAAGCGTCATTTGTTCGACAACTCCTCCGGGAGGCTCGTTAAATGATCCAATTGTTGTTTAGCGATGCTCTTACCGCTTCGAAGCGTTTTTCTTTTGCAGTAAAACGCGGTACAGAGGTTCATTAATGGGTTAAACATGTTATTTATCATGAAAATCTAATCTCAGGTTGAATTTTTAACACTCACTATAATAAGTTTGCTGTTAGTGGTCTTATGTTCGTAGGGGCATCAAGCTAGGTTTAATTACTTTTATTTTATAATTCAACACTCTCAACACATTCAACACACTTTCTATTCCTGAATAGAAAAAAATCTTATAGATAAACTGTTAATTTTAAGCTGCCATCGCTGTGGTAAGCATGACACCGAATTTAATAGAGTTCATGGATACTAGACCCGCTTCGAATGGTAAACTTGGCAGCTTCTTCATTACGTTCAACAACTGCTGTAAGATCTATTTTCCGTACAGAACTTCAACAGTTGTAAAAACAGGAATAGCGTGCTATGTGCGTTCCAACTACATCAAACCAAACCCGTCAAAGCTTTGCCTACATTCGCGAGTTTTGCCGCCGCGGAAGATAATCTTGTGCTCTATTCCACGGAGAAGCAAAAAAAAAGAATTACACAAGAACAAGAAACCATCACATATACACTCCCAACATCGTGCCTCTATTAGTGCCACTTGAAGGCACTTAGCAAGACAAACTTCGCCGTTTGTTGTTCGTTGCGTCGCCTCCCTCGCCCGGCCCGGTCCCCTCGGCCACAACGATACATATTTGTCGGTCATATTTTATAGCCGTGATCACTTTGTCATTCAAAACACATCCTTCCACACCGGGATTCCAGGTTGCCATTTTCTTCTCGCGTTTCACGGCCGGCAGCAGCGAATGGGGGCGAAAGTTTGGAGTGGACTGTAGAGTGTTGCCCGATGTTGCCCCACCCCTCCCCCCACCAAATGCTCTCACTGTTACATTTCGTCCCGGATCACTCCCCTTGCCATCCCACCCTCTCCCGGACAGTAGAGTTGGCCGACAGTGGACTGGCAACAATGGTCGTTTATCATCGGCTCTGAAGTGGGCCTTGTTTCGGCAGTGGCAGGAAAGAAAAACAAACAAATCCCAAATCCCCTCCCGACCAGGCTAACTTCTTGCGTCGTACCGCTGCAGATGTCAGACTGAGCGTGGAAGCGAACGGATGGATGAACGAAGAATTCACGAACATTGGAAGTGGCTACTTCCCAC
>JXWZ01012574.1:0-10248 GCA_000956215.1 Anopheles farauti No. 4
CGGAGCCGGTCGATTTCGGATCGTTGGAATTGGAAATTATCGTGCTTAATCAAATGATGTTATGTTAATTTTTAACGCAGCGGAGACGCAGCAGTACCAGCGTAGTGCTTAGTTGGACAGTTGGACAGAGCAAGCGAACTCGCCGGCGGCCAGGGTAGATAATTTTAATTGGTGCAATACGGCGTAACGGCTGCTTAAGAATTCATTTGCTGACCATCGGAACGACAGCTGTTCGCATTAGAATACAATTCGATTCTCCTGGCTGGTTAATGACTAGCGCAACTTTCGGTACAAAATGTGTAACGAATTCCCCATACAACAATCAGCAAAATAATCAAACTTTAACCACCTGTTTTTTTTTTACATGCCGGAGCAAAATTCACCATAATTCAACGTTTCACACCAAACGCGCGCTGCGAATACCGACGAACAACAAATGGTCATCAAATAAATCAACCTTCAAAAACCACTCCAACTTTACGCGATCGCCAACCAAAACCAACCGAACACGGAGGGAAAATGATCCCCGCTCAGTGCTCACATTCCCTTTCCCCGCGAGGGGGGGAGGGTTTGGTGGCGATCGAATAAATTTGAAAATGACAGAATACATCAGACACTAATTTACGATCTCACACCGTGCGTGCATTTTTTTCTTTTTTTCCCTCTCTCACACACTCATACTCCTACCAAGTAGGTTTAGAACACACCAGGAGGAACGCGAGAATGTGGCCAAAGAAACCGGCCCAAAGAAAAGTGATTAAAGGAGTGTGTAATTTGATCAACGGGCCAGCGTGAGAGAGGGCGAGAGAGAGAGGGGAAAGGAAACCCGCGCGATATCTATTGGGTGAAAGATTGTTTATTGGTGTTTCGGCTCTACGCCGGTGGTTCGCCGGGATCGATCGAGGCCCCTGGAAGCGTGCACGCTGGCAAAGGCAGTGTTCATAAATAATCCATTCCATTCCGATTTCGGACTCGACGCAAGATCTATTACCCGATCACGATCGCGACCGGACGCTTCGGGGTGCGTCCGTGTGATCCTGGCAAGCCACGGATAAATGGGCGACCCGCGCGATACCGAATTGGAAATAGGTTTTTGGTTTTTTGCTTATCGCCATTCGACATCGCTCCAGCGGGGTGTCATAAATTAGCTTGCTTTCTATGAAAATTACGGATTAATTTGTCACCAAAAACCACACAACAAACACACACACACACACACACACACACACACGAGCGGGACATAAAACAATGGCACATTAGGCACGGGCACTGTGTGGGCAGCCTGTTTGGATCGTTGATTGATTCGATTTCATCGACTGCAAAGTTCGCGTTCGTTCGCCGTTCAGTCGCTAATGGGACGGCAAGATGGAACGTTTCCAACCATCTTCAGGATTTATACCGGCGCGTTATGTGTGGTTGAGGTTGATTTATCTGGGCAAAGGTGGGTTTACAAACTAGCAACAACAAAGCTGTGAATGATCATGCTCGCGGACCTCCACGGTGTGCTGCCAAATATGGAAATGAACGTTTTTAAATGAGAATCTCACGGTTAGCGTTTGTTGGGAAATCGGTTAAAATAAATGTATTGCAGAATACGGATATTTACTTCTAATAATCTGCTTCGTTTTCTGTAGCTTATTTGTTTATTTTTTTAGTAAATTTATGAATCGGAAAATCGAACAGATGACGCTAGTAGGAATAAATGAAAAAAAAAATCCTTAAGGCATTAGAACAAATTGGACGCAACGTCGTTGAGATTCAACGTCTACCGGTAATTAAACTTAATAGAAGGAGAAAAGCGTGAGAAAAAATCTCCACCATCCCTACATTGGTGGATCCCTACACATAAATTCCTTTCCTGTAATCCACACACACTCTATTGTCGTACAATTTTTGTCTAAAGGCACGCGTTCAGCCGGAAGGTGAAGCTGTGAAATGCTGCGCGAAACTGACAGAGACAAATGTGTGACATACCGTTCGGGTTTCGAGGCGGACACGAACGGTATGGCGTATGGTGTTTGCATAACATTGGTAAATTGTTTTAAAATCGCTTCAACAGGTGTCAATTCGATTATGTACCGCCCGGACCGTTTCATGCCGGCGCACCCGGGCGGGATGGAAGTGGTGCGGTAATTTCATTACATGCTTCGAATATTGCTCATGCAGCAGCCATCGAGTGATTTCATCGAGTGCCTGGCTGTGAAATTGGCATACTGCACATTCCATGCGAAACGGTTTCGTTCGGAGGGAAGTGTGGTGGTGGCTTAACACGTAGAACTCCCAGTTCATCCCTCTGGGTATGCAAAATCACCAACACCACCACCAACATCATCATCATCATCGTCAACAGGAGCAGCGGCTGTATCAATCCCCTTTTCCCCTTCGTGGATGGCAAAGAACCATACGTAATGCGAGGGAGCAAATTCCACCCTTTCAGCAAAGGGATCTGCAGCAACTGCATTTGCATTTCGCATCCCCGGAAGCTATCGATTGCAGTTACGGGACCCCGAGGATGGTACAGGACTATTTCTATTTCTCTCTCCCTCTTCTTCCTTCCTTCTCTCTCCCTCTCTCTTCCTCTCTTTCTGCCAGGATCTGACACTGACATTGGGCAGGAGTTATAAATTATCGGTTGCAATATTTCACCTGTCGCAGCGCTGCGTACCGAGCGCCTTCGAACACTCCGAGGGATAATGGGTAACGATTAGTCGCGTACAAGGGGCGTACACAAGGACGCCGAACGGACGCGGTCGAGCGTCAATTAACCGGATCAACTGACCGCGCCGGCAAGGTTAAAGCGCGAACATCGGCGTGAGCAAGGGGTCGCGCGTAGAACAAGTGTAAAACATTTCACCAATAAAAACACCTCATCTGCCGGGCGCGCGAGCAGACTCGCGTTCGATTCCGCGAACGATGTGATCCCGTTCTACCCATCCGGTTTGGTTTTCTACTTACCACCCTTCAAGGCTGTGCTATATTGGGATATTTTCTATTTTTTTCTTCTATTTGTTGCTGTTGTTGTTTCAGTACAGTACTTAGCTCTTATCCTCTCGTGAGCCATTGAGCTTCTATCAAGCAGAGCAAGGGGAAGGTTTTTTTTTGTAGAGTTTCATTCGATGTTCGATCGCCCCAACCGTATGGGAAACATGAAATTTTTCGCCTCATTCGTACGGGATATGGTGTCTTTTTTTCTAGATGCTTCTTTTAATCGAAATCATACTGCATGAATGGTGTGCTGCAGAAAGCTCACCGTACAGCAAATGAAGCGTCCTGCTCCTATGAGTTTTGTGATCATGAGAAGTGGAAACATCGCTACGATACGAAAACCCCCAGGCACCGATGGACCCGACGGAAAGCGAAGTCACCGATGAGTGGCGTTTAAAATTAATGAAAAGGAAATTAAAAGTAATTAAAACGCAAAATTTCGTTCCACCGATTGGCCACCTATTGGCCGGTGTCAGTTACAGCGATCCGTGTGGTTTGTGTGTGTGTGTGTGTGAGTTTTTTTTCTCGCTAGAACACAAATGAAAATGAAATATGCTCACCTGCTTGTTTTCGCTTGTTGCTCGTTGCGCTGGTGTACAATAATTATTCATCCTTAACTCGATAATTGAATTTCACGTTCGGGACTGGTTCGAGATTTGCCGTTTCGCAGATGTGGTCGATGAGTGCCTGCGATTATTAGAAAGGAGGAAGTTTCGAATTGATTGATGAGGTACCGCACCACCCCGTCCCGGGGGACGGGGAGAGGGTTTTAGGATTCAATGTTTTAGGGGGGTGAACGGGCCCGGAATGGTTCCCGGAACGGCCCGCCGGCCGATGCATATGCAATCAATCAGTGCCGGTGCCAAATCGGCAAGTGCACCCGTCGGAATGCATTTTGGCGTGCTGGCGGGTGAGTGTTTCGTTACTTTCTGCCTCTTTGTCTGAAGGCAGCCCGGGGTGGGGAGCGATGGGTGGAGGGAAGGGGGACAGCTTGTGCGAAACAAACGCAACAAACGCTCAGCGAGGCAGGCTGGGGAAATGGATTAGCGCAAAATAATCAATCATGCATCCGCTGGCGAAGGCTAGTGAAGGCTTCTAATTACTTTGCCTGCAAACGCGCCGTGTGGGGATGGTTCTTGGAAAGAAATGCTTCTAAGATTGAATTTATTTGAAGAGTCTTGGTGCAAGATAATCCTCAAAAAAAAAAACGTTTCATCTGTTTTCCTATCTCCAAACCGTTCTTCTCTTCCAGTTAAAACATCCATACACGCACGAGCGAAACGAAATGTCGCAATAATGTCTGGAACCAGTTATAGTGCCAGCTATTTATTGCCCATTTTTTCTCCACCCTAGACACGCGTTTCATTTCTTTTCTTCTCGGTGCATGCAAAAAAAAAAAGCTGAAACGGGAGCACCGCATGAAGCCCCGCGCATTACGTTGGGAAAATGGAGTCATAATTTTGCTCACCACCGGCCAGATCGTTTAGAATTGATTATGGGTGGAATTTATATTCGCTCCCGGAATTTATCACCAACACGGCCGGTGCACAAAGATCGGCCAGGAAATTCGAACCCTCTCATCCCGGGGCACGCCTTTATACTACACAAACACTGACTCAATAAAAAAAAAAGACGGGACTGAACTATCCTCCGAAACGGAACGATCGCTATCATCAACGCCCGGGACTCGGAACTCACTCCTCACTCAATCCGAATCAATTTATGATATTATTTACCAAAATCGAAATATTATTATGTTAAAATATTTTACGACGCGAAGAAAACGTGAAGCGATATCGGAAAGCTGGCAGCGTGCGAGAAGGTTGGTGCGTGTGTGTGTGTGTGACTCCACCACGATCACGCAACTTTAGCCACCGTATTTTGTTGGTTTGTTCTTTTCTCTTCTTCTGCCTGCTCGACGGGCGCTCGTTTACGGCTTAGCCGGTCGGAGCAGGGCGCCAGGGCGGGTGAGAGGGAAGACTCTCGATTTGAGAATGTACTCTGGTCGAAGATGATCTTCGGTTGCACAAGCAAAACCAAACAAAGCAAAACAAGGGCCTAAAACAAAGCCCAGAGAAAAATCGGAGAATGGATCGGTAGGAAGCGAAACTGAAAGAGGCAAAAAAAAACCCAAAAACAAGAGAAAATAAAGAAATAAATTACCAACCGTGAGGAGAAAAAAGGAAGCGACAAAACGCAGTCAAACACCGATCGAACATTCACATAAATTAGTCACAAAAGGTGCAGGACGAGGGCGCTGGAGGTTCCCCGCCAGGCGGATCGCGCCCAGGTATGCATCTGGGGGTGCCCGTGTTCTGAATCCCAGCAGGAGAACAAGTGGTGCGGCCGGCCCGGCTGGATAAACTCCTTCGCGCGTTCGTTTGCGCCGGTGTGGGTCGTTCCAATGGAGGGTGAAGAAGAAGAGAAGGTGCAATAAAAATAGAAAACGAATAAATTATCAACTGGTTAACGATTGGTTTTGTCGAGCTGCTCGATCGTCCGGGGGCTCGATGGTCAGGTTCGGAAACGGTTCCCTTTTTCTTTCGCAGCCCGTTTTGCAGCGCGTGTTGGATGTTTGTGGGTTTACCTTTCCCTGCCCGGCCGCATCAACGGGACCGCAGAAGCGTCCGGTCCTTATTTGGGTGCAATAAATGTCAAAACATAATCGAAATGATTTACCGTGCGTTCGGTGAGCAGGAGCGGAGATGGGGGAAAACAAGGGAACGAAACAAAACGAGGTTTAGATATCGATCACGCAGAGGTGACTAATCTGTGCGTAACATCACAATCCTTTGAATGGTGGCGAACTAGGTCCCGTTCTGGAATGTACCGTTGCGCACCATTAGAATGGAGAACCCACCGTCCCCGGGTGGTTCGTACGTGAAGGGCCGTTACGTGTGACTGTCATATCCTTCTGAAATTGATGTGCTCGACGGTGCTAAAAAAAAAACCCGGGGGTTTTAGAACGAGTTTTCGTTCCACGTTGCTCCGGTCCTAATTAATTTTCTATCGAAGCGAAGCGAACTTTCCAAAAACCCATCCGTACATCCTCAATCACGTTCGAGTTTCAGGTGGAATTTATCGGAATTCGAAGATCCAATGGTCCGATCCGGCCCCCGCTATCGCTACCATTCGATCACCGAAGAGACCCTTATTTGGCTCAGCATTATCTGTGTCTCCAAAAACGGCCAAACCAACCCGCACCCGGACCCGGAGCCTCGATAATTGGCCCTCGACACAGTGGTCGAACAAATTAGAGACCACGGCTAATGGGCCGAATGGATGAGGACGATGAGACGAAAAAATTCATTTTCGATAAATGTCCAAACAAATTTCTCAAGAGCCTTCGTGGCCCTCGAGAACGTCCCGTTGGGGTGGAGTGTCGCGTTAACATATTGAATCCAATGTTCGATGATGATCCGGGCCGGGGCCGGAGCCCGCGAACACGCAGCACGAATGGGCCGGACAAATGGGAAGCAATAAAATTTATAAATTATAATAACTATTATTATATGCTTTCCAGCTACCTCTCCGGCGTCTGGCTGGGCCAGGTGACGTTTGCTGGTGACAGGGCGTTGTGGTGGACGTCGCAAGCTCCGCATAATCGAAGCGATCGGAGCCATGAAAAGAGAAGTCATCTTCATTCGCCCGGACCGATCCGCGACAGAAGCAGCATCTTATCTTCTCAACGATCTTTCCTTCTCCTTCGCTCGCCATCGATCGCCGCGATCTTCCTCTTCGACGCGTTCTGTGTTTGGTGTTGGCCCTGAACGAACCACCGGTCGATAGGCTACTAGTCCAGTGTCCAGTGTTCGATTATAACTCACCCCGAAGCCCATAACTGCTCATCGCGTTTCGTGGCTTCCGAAGCTACCAGACATCCCGATGTGCCTCAAAGTACGGACGGACCATTTCCCATTCTCGATTCCGTTTATCCGTTTGCTCCGTCCGCTCGAACGAGCGTTCACCAGCGAACGGAGCGAACGAACATAACCTTTATCGTTAGCATTCATCTTTGAAAACGCTCGTAAAGATTGACTAACTGATAATTTGACTCATTGACAAATGTTTACATTGGCCATTTATTTATACACCAACACGTCCACAGAGCGATCCGATGCGTCTGCTAGACCGATGAGAAATGTAACGAGGAAGAAAGAGTTTATAGCTTATTGGAATCTTTCCGTTCAGAACTGGATGGATATGGTTGGAGTCTGTGTGCCGATACCTTCCGCTTACACTGACTTTCTTTTCCACTCAATGCGCTACCTGGCTCTTGAGTGGAACCACCTTTCCCTTGCTTCGTCTACTAACCTCACCTCCACTGTAAGGTTAGACTGTTTCTTCCGGTTCGCACTGGAAACGGAAAATATATGAGTACGCCGGCAGCACTTAATCGTTTCCGTTTCAATATCAGTAATGGCAAAATCTTGTCCACCATTAGTTATTGTCACACGTCCATTTCACGGTTTGGTGCGTGCGGATTTTTTTTTTCCTCAAACGTCTTCCTCTGTCGACTCTCGAAAACATGAAACGGGACCCGGGATGGGATGGGGATCGGGATGTTACAATGTTTGCTAATGAATGGTTTATCGCTAGATATGGTTCACAAATAACAGTTTGTCGAAATAGATCGCTTAGATTTGCTAGAACTAAGCAGCATACAGAGTTAGGCTTTATGTTCGTACTAATAGTCCATTCGTTCGATGCTCACACCAGCCAATACGGTGTACGAATCATTCGCTTCTTCTGGACGGGGTCCACTTTCTTACGTCATTAATAACTCACGATCACCACGGAACGAACAGCATCGGTATGAGCTGCGAAAGTAAAGGGAGTGGGGAGGTGGCACGGGTGACGGTTTAAAATAAATTATCACACCCCGTAAGTTTAGCTTCTAATTGAATTTGACGGGAGCTATCGTAAATTTATCAAGCGAATTGAATTGAATCCTCAGTAATCCCGTGGCGACTGCGGTGCACGGATTGATCCGGCCCGGAATGTGACCGCGACCGTGCGGTAGTTGGGCCGGGCCCGCGGTGTGATGATTTGTTTCGCCCCCCTTAATCGGATTGCACCGAAAGTACCGAGCAAAACCAAACGGAGGCGGGAGCGATCACCACCAAGCAGCCGCTCGAGGGTGGGTTCAATCGAAATCATTAATTTTGATTTTCATCCCCCCGCTCCGGTCGGGACGGGATTGCGGGTCGGAATGGAGTCGTCGTCGGCCACCAACATGATCGTATCGATGGCATACCGACGCGATCGGCTCGCCTCGATTGTTCATTAATCAATTTCGGCTCTCGGCTTTGTGGGGAGGGGACGGGAATGTGTGTGAGTGCACGAGTGCGGGTGCGCGCGCGCGCCCATCGGTAGAATCAGCACGGTGCGATCTCAACACCAACCGGGGCAAGAATCCATCCAACCACTGACAGCGTGAACGGGAGTGTGGATTTATGGACGAGCTACTGGCTGGTAATATCTCACCGGCGCGGCATGAGTGATCGATCAGATCAGCGGCTGAACGATCGCTCGATCGAAAGCCAGTGCCACCGGGACGGCAATTAGGACGGGGTGACTAATTAATCAATTCCAGCGTGAGCGCGCTAAGGTCAGATTATGGATTATCGGAGATAACCTCAAACAGGAATCGTGTCGTTCGAGGGCCGAGAGTATCGAACTATCGATGACATACCTCCCGGGTGTGCTGTTGTCGCTACGCCGCCTTACGCGAGGCTATCCGATGCTGCATCATTAATTATCATTTATTCGAATTATCAATCTTCGCCCTCTCCCCGGTCGGATGAGGGTGCGCAAACCTTCCGGCCTCCGGTCGGGCTTGTCGAAATGTTTGAAAATACTTCTGGCATAATAAAATTTGATTACTAAAACTTCGAACACTCGGACACGCAGGACACGTCCATTCTCGATCAAGTCGATCTCCATCGAACACTGCGCTGATTGTTGTCCGGAGATAAGCAAGCTCGGGGGGGAACGTTTGGCAATTTCAAATTCAAACACTCGCTGGCACTCGTGGGAAGCTTTTCGATCGAGACGAGAACGATCGAGCACCGGGCGACCGGTTTGGGTGTTTGGAAATATTGAAATTTTCATATTTATCCAATAGCAATTTATCACCGGCGGAGGCGAGCAAAAACAAAAAAAAAACAGATCGGAGGGTGCTGATCGGTCCGTCGGTCGATTCCGCGGAACTGGTTATGTGTACGTTTTTCGATGACGACTAATTAATGTTCGGTGCATATCGGCTGAGTTCGTAAACGCGCCCGATTCGTAAACGCGACGGTGCGTTATGGGACGAATTTTTCTGCACGGTGGTAACGGGGCGGTTTTGGGGGAGGGGGTTCGGGGACGGAAAAAGTTCATCGAGTTGAATTATTGAGATTAATCGCCACTGGGCACGTAAATTACTGTCCATCGGAAGTGGTGGAGCGATTGACACGAGATGTTCATTCCATGTCCATTGACGCAGCGCCGTTCGTCGCCTCGTCAACAGATCGTTGACCATCAGCATCAGATCCGTATCAGTTCTGGTCGTGAGGTTTGTTCCCCACCCGCCCGGCTTTCCTTCGAACAGGGATGGCGGTACTAATTTCTTTCGCTTGCCACCACCGTTTGCGTGCGTGTGTGCGTGTGTGAAGCGAAGCGACCGTCGTATCATAAATTAACCAAACGCAGCTTCCGGTACGGCGCAGGCGCAGCCGGCTTGCGCGAAACGCTCCTTAATGGACATAAATCTTGAAGATAACACTCCATTTCCGATCCGACACCTTCTCCGCCGTGTTTGCCCCCGTGTCTCGTGTGTCAAACTAATTGATAAAAATTAATACCGATTAAACAACGCGTGGCTGAAGTGTCCACTCGGCGTCATGCTCCTGTCTGTAGGGTTGCGATGGAATCAGGCTTGAGATGTTGTAGAAGGGGCTCCGATCTGTTTAACGGTGGGTACGTTGTGGGCTGACAAGTTTTGATCATAATCCATACTGATGTTCCATGAGACAAAAGGGGAGAGCAGTAATATTCGAAATCCATCGCTTAAATTTCCATTGAATACACGTTGGTTCCGATACGATAAGCATTGGTTGTCGTAATTGATTATTCCAATTTTAACGCACACAAAAAACTCTTGTTAGAACATACCTTCAACCCACGGAGGCAGGTGAATTGCAACATAATAAAATCCCCTCTGACGCACACGCAAAACGTATCGATTCAAGCGCATCCGTCTGGCTCTGGGGAGAGGGG
>JXWZ01012578.1:0-35538 GCA_000956215.1 Anopheles farauti No. 4
CCCCGTAGCAGTCGGCCACAAATCGCGCCGATGTGTGCCGGCGTTGTGGGAGGGCGAGGGCGAACCAATCGCAGCGCTGGGGGATTGATTTTCGGGAAATCTTCAAAAAACACATCTGTTTATCTACCGCTGCTGCCGCTTAAAGGGAAGGTTAAAAGACGAACCGTAGTGGCAGCAGCAGGTGGTGGCTTGAAATGGTTTTTTGATGAATGTCTGAAGGAGCGCACCGCAATCGAGGGAGTAGGGAAGTAGCAATTTTTTGTTTGTTTTTTATTCCTCGTCTGTTCAGGTCTTTTCCATTGTAAACTTTGCTGTCCGAAGTGTGTTCGCTTCTGGGGTTGGAGAAATTAGTGCGATGGATTCGGTGTTCGGTCACCGCGGCGGCTAGTCATTAGCGTCATTCGTGAGCTGAAATCTCGTCCCGGTGTGAGCGTGGTGTCGGGAGTTTTTTTTTTTTTTTGGAAGATAAAAATGCGTCCCCTTTTTTTGCCTCGTTCGTGCTCGAATTACCGCGGCGGGATCATCTATCAGAATGCCCGTCACCCGGCAACGGTAGTGACGCGGATTGAACTTTCTATCTGCTGCGCCCAGAATTGCTCCCCGGGGAATCGTTTCGATTATTTCCGTTGCCCACACCGACGCCAGACTTCTCGCGCACCCACACGCAACCTGTTAAAGATGTTTTCTTCTTGTTTTTTTTTTGGGGACCAGAAACCACCAGGAGCGGAAGTGTGTTGGAATTAAGCGCAAGTGCGAATAGGATTATGAGTTTAAACAAGCCGTAGCACGGGTGGACGAAGAGGAAAGAGCACAAGGTCGTCTTTCCGATAGTGTCCGGGTGGCAGTTGATCATCCGGAAGACATCCCGTAACTGGTACGGGAGAATGTATTCAGAATCCCACCACAGGTACCCAACCCAAGTCAACGCATCTCTGTATAAATCGGGAGCAGGTAACCATCCCGATTCTAACGACAAATCCATGTTCTCCAGAACACAATCGCACGTCTTCCGGTTCGTTGTGGTGTCTGCAATATCCGCAGCTACTAAATCTTCGTGTAATTTTCCCCTCGAGATATTAAAGCGTTCGCTGCGTAAGAAGGCTGCTCCCGAGAGGTAGCGCTGGCGTAACAAGCGAATACTTTCTGCACATCGCGGCGGCCTCGTTGAACTCCTTTACGCCCAAGTCGACCAATCGCACCCAAACGGCACGTGATGTGATTATAGACGATTGCTTGATAAGACGGAAGATGCGACCTAATATCGCTTTCAAGATCTCGCACGCTCATATCAGCAGGTGGACGGGTTTTGCTCTTCTGTCGCCTTGTGCTCACCGTCATTTGCGCTCTCGCTCCTCTCGCACACAACGATAAAAACTGACGAAAATAAATCAGTTGAAACAAGGTCCCACTTCCCTGCCCGATGCGCCCGGCGTAATCGATACGCTTTATTGGCATTTAAAGCAATTACCGCTGACCCCGCGCACTCGCACGCGCGCAGTGGTGTGCGTGCTGTTTTTTATAGCCCGTTAGCTTTCCGAACACCGGCAGGTACAACTTTTGCGCCGCCTGCTAACTCTTCCACGCCACTCGAACGGCCATAAATTTTCAACACTATCCAAACTGAACACACACTGGCAGACGGGAGGTGTTTATTTCATTTCTCTTGTCGTTATTGATAAATGGAGGAGCGCTACTGAAACGGGCGGGATATTTCCTGTACCGGAAGAGATACTATTCGGTAGTAGTGGCACCAATAGAAATCTAGTAGAGATAGTCGTACACGCTTGAAAGAACAATTTTGGAGCTATCCAAAACTTCCCATGCCTTAGGTCACTGGCAGGTTTTGTTGGAATGAATGTCTAACCCGGCTTCTGGTCCAGTTGTAGTTCAGAATAGACCTCAGATATAACAGCGCAAGTCTTCGACGATGAGACACTAATGTTCGTTCCAAACAGTCCATCCACCAGAAGTGATTATAAATTGGCAGGTATTAATGTACTCTTCCGGCTACTTGATGTCATAACATCAATTTGCTCCTCCGGTAGCTACAGTACCGATGGTGTCTGTCAGACGTAAAGCACGGCCTCAATGCTCCTATTGACGAGCTGTGTCATATTGTTCCTCGATGGACTCATCTCGCCAGCTACGAAACTGCAACGCCACGATGACAGCGGAGGCAGTCAAGTGCCACAGTGATTAGCCCGTGCCATGTCCCGGCAGGGTGAGAGTTTTCACGGATTGTTTTTTCCTCCCACGCAGCTCCTGCCCTCCGCCAAGTCATCGATCAATTCGGCAAAACACGGCACGCTTTTGCGCTTCAGGCACCCGTGGGCTATCACCATACATCATTCGACAACACATTTGACGTTTCGCACGAAATTCGGCATCCGACCACGGATAGCGTTCGTTTGCTGCTTTCGCTCTCCCATCCCCACCTCCGCTTCCATCTCACCGGCTCTCGAACGTTCATATCGATGCATGATTGACGGATGTGGAGCGAGTCTGTCAAAAAACCGCGCACTCCACCACGCACGGCGCTGCTGGAGGCGACGTCTGCGGCTTGTTTGCATCCGCAAACGAAAATGAATGAGTTTTCCCCTTCTCCCGCGCCCGCGACCTATGTGTTGGGCCGCCGCAGGCGCTTTTACATCGCGTTTACGTTTCGCCCCGTGACGAACGGGTTAAGTCGTCCCGTACGGCGGCGCCACCATCATGATGCGGTTGTGATTTATTGGCCACCCCTTCCTAGGAGTGCGCTATACACCGTACGATAGGGTTCCGATGCCAGTGGTGGCTTGTCTAGCAGTGGGTTGAGATATCGCCCCGTGCGCCGATACATCGTTGCTACTGGGTTATTGTTTACAAAATTGGCCAATAATACGGTGCGCGGGTCGACCGTTCGGAGATTGATAGGCTTTATCATCTTTTCCCCGGATCTGTGATGGGACTTGGGTTTATGGTTGGAGCTTCTATCGTGCAGTGGTTGTTCCGGTACTTCTTGGTTTGGATACGTTTTGTTCATATTTCATATCTGAGCAATTGTCCGCAGGCAAGAAGTACCTGATGTATAACAGCATCCCAAATGTCATTTGGTTCCAAGAACATGCGAGTAGTAAACAAACGATAATATCAAACTGTCATTAGAAGTGCTTGGTTTTAATGTATGAAATTATTTATTGATATCAGTACTTATTAAAGCGATAATAAAGTGCATCTTTAAAGTATGCTACACACAATCTCATGGGCTGTTAAAAAAAAATCTCCTAAATGTTGTGCAATCTGCACTGTACATTTGCTATTTACTAAAAAAAATGTGCATGCTCCGTATAGGGTTTGCTGATTGCCTACCCGCCAGGCGCACTCAACCACCCAAAGACATCGCATTGTCATCACAGTAAATGCGATTTGGCTTCCTTAACCCCTCCCGTCGCTTGCGCAGCAAGTGCACGAACATTATAAAAAGATTTACCTCCGTTTCATCCCGCCAAAACAATCTTTTTTCCCCGTGATTGCCTGTTTTTCTTGCTTTCCAAAGGGAAACGCGCACGCAAACCCAAGCGAATGAAGCATCACATGACGCAGCGAGCGAGCGCGTGTGTAAATAAAATCAAATTATAGCCCGTAAACAAAACACCTACCTACCCGAAGCGCAATCAAAGTGAAACCTTCAGGCGCGCGCGAACGCGTTTTTATGATGGTGGGGGTGGGGAGGGGGTGGTTCTTTTTGGCGAAAAACCGCAGGAGCCACACACGGTGCACGCAATTGATTTAGTGGCGCTGATGACGGTAAAGTGCGTAATAAAGTGATTTTGATGCAAATTTATGCTAACCAAGCGCCCAGCAAGCAGACCCGTGTGATCTGACAGCCGTGCGAAAGTAGCTGGTGCCGGAGAGCGCCTACAAGTATGCACGCACATTACCGAGTAATTCAATAAAGATTCTTTTTTTTTATTTGTTCGAAGGAGACGGGCAGGCGGCATTCGATTGATGTTATTTATTAGCCAAACAAGGTCAACATGCTGACGGCTAGTGGCAGAACGGGCTTCGGTTTGCGTTCGACAGGATGGGTGTGTTTAATTTAGCGTATGCTGATTTGATCATACCGCCGCCTAACGTGCACCAAATGGAGCGTTAAATCGTTGGTTTATCTCACCAGCCGCGCTGCAGTTTTGACAGCATCAAACGGCGGCGCATTCCCATTCCGGCCAACGGCACGTTACTGCGCCCCTGGCTGGAGGACTCCGAGCCGGGCGGAGGCAAAACAAGACAAAGAAAACCCACCGCTTCAAACAACAACGCATCAACGCTGATGAATTTCTATGTAGCGGAAAATTGTGCGCATTATTATTTGCAAAACATCAAACAACATTACCATCACCATTATCGACATTCTTCTCCCACCGGGTGCAGTCTCGGTTTCTCCTCCCTCAGTCTGTCCCCCAAAACGGGAACATAAAAGTGAAGTGGCAGAGGAAAAAGAAAAACACACACGCACGCGGGGCCGCGAACATAAAAATGAAAATTCTGACAAAAGATGACTATGTGGGAGGAAGGAAGCCACCGCGAAGGAGCGCCCGAAACAAACCCATCATTAGGAATATCGTCGCGCACAGGTGCTCCGGCTCGAGGGACCACACCGCGAATCAACAACAATAATACGAATCGGAATGGAAGGGCCCAGGTGCTGGTGCGGCTGCTTCTCGTCCCTCGCGGTGTGTTTTCTTTGCGATCACCAGCAACAACAACAGTAAAAAAAAGCAGCACGAACTGCACGCGGGAAAAAAAACCCGAGCTGCTATATACACACACACACACGTACACACTAGGTCATTTTTATTCTTTCTTCCGCACGCTAATCCCGTGTCGTCGCCTGCTCGTCACATTCGTCCGCTTTCATTTCTACACTAATCGCAATCGGGCGAAAACGTCGGCATGCGGCGGCAGGGAACGGAAACCATATTTACTCGTTCATTGTTATGTCAATTTTACAGGGTTTCTCCGCCCTCTCGGTCTGTGGTTTGCAGCCTGTGTTGCTCGTTCGGTTTGTTTTTGCTTTCCCGTCTGGTGGCTGTGCGCCGCTGACATTTGGCTTTAACATTAATTAACGCCATATTTCATGGATGTGCCAGTTGCGCTGTGTGTGTGTGTGTGGGCGCGTGTGTTTGTAAGAGATGCGAATGAACTTCTTACACGATTTTATAGCCACCTTCGGTGCGTTTACAACGACTACCGAGCGTTCGAGGTTAGTTAAGACGCTACAGCGCGTCATACTCGTTATTATTATTATTTTTTTAGTACAACTCTTCACCAAGCCACATGGTGATCGAAAACAAGCAAAGTCCTCGACGAAAAGCACCAGCCTTTAGTGGCGGTCGCCGATAGAAACACGCACACAGAACGATGAATAATTTACGGTGGGAGGATTTCTTTATGAAGAAAAACCGCAAAATTAGCCACCGCCAGTACTTCCGGTGGTTCTATGTTGTGGACCAGGTTTCCTTGGGGTACTTTTTTCTGTCTTCTCTTCTATCCCCTAACTGCTGTGTCACCATCTTTACCGGGTGTAATGATATGTGGCGTGAAACTGAAGCTCCTGGATGCGCTCCGGTGGTACCGAAATGCTGCGTACCACGCACCATCGTTTACCACATGCGAAGGTATTACTTATTCAGCAGCAGAAATAGGTGCGCCGATAATCGGTCTCGTTACTCCATTTTAACCGGCACGATTTAATAATGGACACGGTTTAGTGTGGAACCGCTCGGCTGAACGACTCCGCTAAAGGTGATAATTACGCAGCGTTTGCCACGAGTGAGAAACGTCTTGTTCTCATGACGTACTCCGGACGTGCCATGACGTCAGACTCGTTTAGGTGCGTGCCCACTTTGATGAAAGTTTGGATTAGTTTAGTAGAGTAAAAAAAAAGTAAGCATCCCATTCGAGTTGACGTCAAAAGGTTTGTTTTGTTTGCGTGGGTGTTGCTAAACGCCTAAAGAGTACGAAAATCGCATATTTCATTTCGGCTACTGCGTACTACTCGATGACACCTGCTAATTCTGAGCTGTTGTTTGTAAACACGTTATATAGTATTCGTTTGAAAGTAAACAAAATTCCATTTCGCCTCGCTCTAGTTTGACACCTGTCAAACTGTGGCGATAGAATCGTTAGCCATACTAATCTGGTCGCAAGCCATCAGTGGAGAGATACAAAAATATCCTACTTCCGGGTCAGGATTTGCCAGGTTGGACATTCCAGACATTCCGCTAGCAGCACAACAGCAGAGTAACACATTGCGAAACCTATATTCGGAGGTATTTTCCTATCGTAAACAACTATGTTCTTTTTTTTGTGTGTATTTTGTTGCTGTTTTTTTTTCTTTGAAGTAACTAAAAAAAGTGGTCACTTTCGATGGCACACGTCCGCTCGAGTTTTCCTGATCCTTATTACAGCAGAATCGTGCCGAGATGGTGTTGGTAAACCTCCACCCGCCTCCGCTCGACGGCCGACCGCGCTGGTTAAACGTATCAAAAAAGGGTTACCCGCCCCGGTCGAACCGAGGGGATTGGATGTACATTTTAATAAAATCTCGCATACGGAGGTTGCGATGGGCAGGGAGCACAAGTGGTTTTTACTTGCTTGGGAGTTTGGAGGCACCGGGGAAACTATTGCTTCGTCCTGGAACCAACAACAAAACGGCTGGTAAGTTATCGTTTCAACGAAATTTTAAAAAAACGAATAAGCTGTGTCCATTGCCAAACATAACCTCTAAACACTAACCACAACACCAGGGGCGATGGACAGGAAGAGCAAAAGTGCGTACTGCTTTTTAAGGGTTGTCTCTAATCCATGGCGTACGGCTATTCCGGAACCGGAAGTGACGAAGTGTGAGAAAATGGCAAACCTATGTTTGTGTGAGATCAAAGCTTATTCTACTCAAAGCCCGTGTGAACTACTCGCACCCGGTCCCGTTACATTCTTTGTCGTGTTAGTGTATGTAAGTGGTCGATGAAAAAAAAAGCGCCAAGGCAAGCCAATTCCACGGATTTTTCGATTAAAATTTGCTTCAAAATTGTGTTAAAATTGAACACACCTAGAACGCCTAAATAAATGCACACACATCAACACGATGTGACAAGGATTAAAGATGTTAAGCACACTGCATACGACTCAGGCGCTATGCTTTTTTCCCACAATATTGTTTTTTATTTTATACATCCGCAAGAAAAAGAAACATGCACAAACAAAACACGAAACCTCCTGTGGAATTGTTATTGGGAGCGTAAAGGGCACCAAGATCTCGCCTGCGGTGTGATTGAACTGTGTACCATATGATGACAGAAACGCCCGAACGTTATGCAAATTGTCAGGATGATTCGATCAGCGCTAATTTAATTCCTTGTGGTTGCCAAAAAAAAACGAAAGGAAAACATTTGTAACGCGAACTGTCATACGCTTGTTTTGACAGGCGCGTAGACATCGTTGCAATAAATAGGGGTGCCATTGAGGGGTGATGCTAATTTTTACCGAGATTTTATTTGTCGAGATCGCTTTCATCGACGTTGATTGAGATGTGATGTGTTTGCGTTCGTCTTTCTCTTTCACACACACACATACTTTCTCTTTTTCCTTTAACTTCTCTTTGAAACAGCGATGGACCGTTTGATGAATCGCTTGGTTTTGCCGGTGGAAGCGATCTCACTCGTTTCAGTTCCACGATCGCATTTAGCCTTGCTCTACGAATTTAACATTTTATTTGGTCCGAGTTTAAAATCGCACATGGGCGAGAAAAATGTCGATCAATTTGTCAGTGTTGCCCCAGCGCGGATTCGCCCGATGTTCCGCCGTTTCATCGCCTCCGCTTGGGTTTTGTTTTCCGTGCTCGTGTTGGTGCAGCCACTTTTTACTCTAATTTCCACCCATTCGGGTACGACGCTCTATCGCTCCCATCGGTTTGCGACGCGTCTTAGATTACGAAAACATGGGCCCGGGCAATCCCGCACAGGCGGAAAATATACCAGGACGAAAAAATAACGACAGACAAGCTCGGCCAAAATCAGTGCGCCAATATTCCGCACGGAATCGAAAACACGCGACGTGATTGGGAGTTTGGGCTGCTGCCGGTGCAGGGGAATTCCACAACCCCTACCCGACGATGCAGGATGAAAAGAAAATAAATTGGCAACGGCAATTCGTATTGCAGGTGGAACCGCGATGAACGGTGAGCGATTGTGCAATTATTTTGCATAAGTCGTCCCAAGCCGCGTGCCCCGAACCCCGCGTGTCGGACGGCCAAGGCAGCGCGTAATGAAAAATGAGACTTGAGCAAATTGATTACAATCAATCAAGTGATTTTCGCGGCGTCGCTGCGCCGGAAGGAATGGCACGGTGGTGGCGCGTTTTAAGCGTAGCTGTCGGTGGAGATTTTCGTACCCGAAAACCCGATAATTGGACACGGGCGCGAATGTGGCTGCTTTCGCCTTGCCGTATCGTACAGGAAGCGATGTTGCTGGCAGTGCGTGATAGGAATTGGTAAAGAGGAGCAAAATAAATGTTTATTGATTTATGTTTTTTTTGTCTCGTCTCTCTGTATCTTTGGGTTGTCGGTGCCCGGTTATATATGATGCCATGTTAACTGTCATAATAAAAAAAAACCCTATAATTTATAACACTATAGGAACGACCGGTCGATAAATGAGATAAAATGAGAGCTATTGTTTGTTGGCACACGTTTCACTGCCTGGACCAAAGTCTGATTCCATCGGAAAATATTGGAAAAATTCGATCTATTTTACTTTAAAGTCTACACGACACCTTTTAATTTTGTGCCTAAAGGTATGCAAAAAATATTCCATTTTCATATAAATGTATGATTTTGATTTTTTGCATTTTGCACAAACAATTCGTGCTATTTGTTTGATGTACTCCATAGATAACTTCAGGCAGCAGTTTTTAAAATCATCTGGTCGATAGTTCATCCATTCGCGCTAACAAATAAATGCTAGTCTTCTACCAGCGACTGTGGGATTCTAAAACGTTGCAAGATATTCTTCGACAGTAATCCCACAGCAACATTTCGCACAATGTACATTCCAGGACATCCTGGTATCAGCATAAAGCATTCGCCTTTCATAAATATGCATTAAAACTAATTCGCCTCAGACAAGTAGGTGCGATTTGGGCGGGATGAGGCTTATATTTTTGCACTGGTTCTCAACTTCCAACCCGACTCGGACCGTACATCGGAATGGTCCATATCTTGACCCCTAGCTGCCTAGGAGCCACTCGTAAGGTCATCGTCACGCGCTAAGTACAACCACCACCATCTACGAGTTTTACAACACCGCTTTTTGAGACATGTGTGTGTATGCTTATGTCCTGTGTGTCCTATCCCGCCCGGTAGCCGTCGAAAAGCAAGCCGAGACACCCTTTGATGGACGGTGGATCACATTGCGCCGGAGGTTAATGTTTTGTCAGCAACCATTTTCAAACGTAAACAAAGAGCCAAAGCGAACGGGACGGAATTAAATTATTCATTAATTCGATTGTACACTCACCGCACCGACACACATACCCGACCATGGCATTACTGTTTGACTGACTGACTCCCGAACTCCCTGACTTGCCCGGACACTGGAGAGTGCTAAGGGGGAGTGTACAGGTCGGTGTAAAGTCTTCTCCCAGCGATGCCAACAGGGGACACGTGTGAAAAGGTTAGACCACCCCGGGGATGGGTGATCCGGGCGGCTTTGCATCTGGCTAATGCCTTCTCTAGATCTTCAGAACCTTCCACCGACACGGAATGGTCAGCGCTGGAGTGGAGTGGTCGGGTCGGGGAAAGGACCGAAGGCAAACGGGGTTTGGAGAGCAAGGAAGCTTGCAAAAAGGTATATGCGTACGCTAGGGGCCAAGTAGGCTTCCGTAAACCGGCGAAAGGGATGAATGATTAAGATTTCCCGAGCAATCATACGGGCGTGCGGGTTGGAAAGAATCGCTCGGTTGATTGGAAAGTCGCTTGTTCTCTTGTTTCCAGCGTGGTGGAGGTGGAGGTGGAGGAAGTGTGTCCATTGTTTCGGTCGTCTTGGTTCAATCCTTCCATGCTTGGGCACGTGCTGGCCTGGAAGAAGCTTCTTAACGGAGTGGACGAAGAACTATCCCGGCTAGTACTTCCGCATGCCGATTCCACCACCAATAGCCAATTTGAGTGATGACTCTTACGTGGGTTGCCTGCTGGATTGGATGGGAGCACCAAACTAATACAGCAACACTGAACAAACACTGTCAAGAACATCCGGACAAGACTGCCTCGCTAGAATAGCTACGGGTGAGGTGAAGTAATTGGAACAACGATTCGAGCCAAACACCGCTCAGGACGAGCAAAAGGGGAAGGGGATGTTCGTCAGTTTGACAAGTATGATTTAAACTTCCAACAACTGCACATTTAATGGTCAATTGAGTGATAATATAGCCATTGGAAGATATTACTCGCTCCAAAGTCCAGGGAGGAGAAGGTGCTGGTCGCGCGAGAGGTAAAGGGAGCGTAAAAGAAGCGGTCCCACCTACCATGACGCCCATGTTTACGACCGGGCGTGCGGCGGGATGATGTGCGAACAACCTCTTCCGTGTCATAAAAGCACATAAAATCCAAACACGAGCGATTCAAATAATGATCGATCGAGACGATGATGTACCGGGAGTGGACAATAAAATTTTATTACGTTCACACAATCGTTGCGGCGATGGTCCAGGAGTGACGGAGTTGCTGCTCCGGTGACTTCCACTACTAATCTGTTACTTTACCTCCCGATACCCCTCCTGGGTTCTGTACACTTACAATCGAAGTACTCGGCGCGTTGCGTGTAAACAAATCAAGTACTGCAAACTTTGTCAAAACTTCAAATAGAAGCCTTAGTACACCTGCTGGAAAAGCGGTGAAGACTCCCACTCCAGTTCCGATACCGCGCTCAGGCTCGTTCTCCAATCTCAACCGGCCATTATCGTTTCGGAGCGAATTTGCCCCTTTAGAATATGATAAAATCAGATCCCACGAGCGACGGGCAACGGCAAACGCACCGGAGCCGAAACTGTTTAAAGCTTAATTATTGCGACCGAATGACTTTTATTCCTTAGTGCCGAAACCGGCCCTGGAGGAGGTGCCCGGAAGTCGGAAGGTCGTTCTTATAAAGGGCGAGGCGATTCTTCGTCCCGAAATCCGTGCGTTAATGGGATAACCCGACAATGCGGGAAAGGGTTCCGGACGCCCGAACGGGGTCTCTTTTGCGGAAGATGAATAATTTTCTCTTTCGCGCTACTGTCAGAACCGTACTCACGTACAGATATACACACACACAAACACACACGTCGATACGCACACGGTGCGTGATTACCATAAAAAAGGGTCGAGGAAGGGTCCGTATAAATGACCATCGAATGAAAATCACCACTTCATCTGCCAATACGCCGGACAGCCGAGGGGTTTTTCAAGAGCGTCGTACGATGACGTCGTCGACGGCGGCTCCGGCTTATGATAGGGTTTTCCGGTGAATGTTTTCATTAGGAAACGTGTGGGCGGACTCCCTCCAATATACCCACCGGTATGCGTGCGTCCTACTACTGGCCTTTTTTCCGGATCCGGATCCTCGGCCTCATCAAAGAGCAACACAAACAACGGTTCCAACCTAACCTCACATTCGTGCGCGTTATCAGATCTGCTGTCACTCTCCCGCAGTCGCTCCGTCCCGTTCTGGCGCTGCTTAATCGCGCCAGCCACTGTCTTGCAGCTGACATGGGCCGTTGCAGGTGTGGAAATACTTGTTGGTCCCTCACCGCCCAACGACCATTTTGTTGAATGTTTTTAAAGCGAAACAGCCAAATCAGCGTGTGCTGATTTGGGAGCTGTCCGAGACGTTCCCGAGAGCAACGCGCCCGGAAACGGGGAGAAAAGGATTTCGAAAGTGTTTATTTTAATATTCAAACATTAGAACAGATGTTACCATCCCATCTGGCCGGATTTGAAAGGCAACCGGGGAGGCAAAATAGAATGCAATTGGTGGACTCCGCCGAAAGGAAAGGACGACATCTGCTTCTTGGTTTTTCAGTAGTGTAACTCGTTTCATGCTCCCAAAAAAAGGTGTCGAGATTTGCTTTAACCACTGCCACTAATATCCTTCTATGCTTTCTACAAACAAGTGCTAGCAACAATCAAATCTAACGTTTTAAACCTACAATTCTTGATGAACACTTGCAAATCTGTCACATCCATTTCGAATTGAAAAGAGGTTTTTAAAAGATTTTTTGTTATTTCACGCTTGAAAGACGCAAACTCGACACGCCTTCCACATCGGGCAGCATCTTCACTAGTGCTGGCAGTGGAAAATGTATTCACAAAACCCTCTCCAGCGCAGGGAAGCCATTATCCAGGCCTGCTGGAAAAGATGCTTTGCGCGGACATCCGCGATGAACGTGGCGTGAGCTGCTGGCGAAAGCTTTCGGATATTATATCGAAGAACGAGTTCGCCCATAAGCTCGGCATGAAAAAAATAGCAAAAGCTTACCAAACGACGGTCTGCTGGCGGCATCTACGAAGCTTTAAACTTGATGAAAAGTATGGGAAATATTTCAGAATTATATTTCAATCAAAAGCGTTTGCAATATGCTTCTAATGAGCTTTGTGCTGCAGCATCGCTGGCCAGATGAATTTATTGTTTATTACTACAAACAGTGGGTTAATAAAGTTTATTTATTTAAGTTTATCGAACACGGTTGGCACGGATGATGACACAAATTCATTGTATATTTTACCTTTTTATTCATTATATTTTTTTTTTCCTTCTCTCTCTCTCTTATTTGATGATTTTTAGCACGAATCATAGCAATTTGAACGTTTCATCTAGTCAGCAAAGAACTGCAAAATATTTGGACGCGGTTTCACCTTTACAGCTGACAGCTGTAATTTCGTCCGGCCAGAGAGTAAAAAGCGAGGTCCCGTAAAAGTGGTTATATTGACAGCCTGGAGAAAAATACACAAAATGAAGGTATCACAGGTGACGTTTTCGTGCTCCATAATTAATTTAAAATCGTCATGCAAAAGGTCAATATTGCTCTTGATTTGCTCTTTACTTTTTTAATTTTTATTACCCTCTTTTCTTATGGAAAAATTTCGACAATCATGCTTAAAAATATAGAAAAGAACAACAACGCCTAAACCACACCACCATCGAAGCGGAACGTAAACAAACAACAAAAAACACCCGACTGACATTGCCCGACCTGGAAACGTCAAACACATGGCTCTGCGCGCAGGTTGCAAATGGTGGCCGAGCAGCAGTAGCACTGAAAGCAGCAGTTTTCAGCAGAGAGAAGTGACACCTCACTCGCACACGCACGAGCGGAGTTGTTCGCAGCCGCGAGAAGAAAGCAAAAACGGGCAGCGCAACAACACAACCGCCTCCAGTGTGGCAACAGGGCGCAGGAACGAGGAAACACAGGTAGGGCCATCGCCGTTGCCAGCCTCCGTCATTCACCTCACATTCCTGGCCGAGAGACACACAGAGGGAGGAAGAAAACGCGCAGCATCGTTTCCGCAACAGTGTACGATTCGCTGGACCCCCTCCTTCCTGTGATCTCATCACCAGGGAAAAGAAAAAACTAACAGAAGTAGTGATATCCGCCGTGTGTCCGTCAGCAAGCCAGTGAGTGAGTGTAGTTGATCACCGTTTCTGTTCACCCCTTTTTCTTCATATTATTGTCAATGCGAGTAAGAACTGCGGGCTCAAGGAGTGGCCACCACCTGCCTATCTACCTCCATCCCCACCACTGGGATGCAACTCCATGAACAGAAAAGCGTCCAAAGAGACACAGAATACACAGAGAGGCAGGAAAGCACACTCACACACACACACACACGCGCGTGTACAATCGAGTGGCAAGCAAAACTGCACACACAAATGGTGATGCAGAAAGCACAAGTGGTTCTCGGCTCCTTCCGGTGAAGGTAAACTGTTGCGCTGCGAGGCGGGATGGTTGAATCGGTGCGCGGGATCGCGCAAACGTTACAGTGCGTCACCTAAAACAATCCCCCCTTCCTTCTTCCCATTAACAAATGAACACTTGCGGTGCGGTTGTGCGAGTGGCAGGGCAACAACAGGGGCAGCAGGGAAATGCAGAAGCATTAGTCACAACAACACCCTACCTCAGTACAAATTGTAACCAGTTCGTGAACAGTTTCGTGCTTTTTGTGCTCTCCTCTTTGATAGGCAAGTGTGTGTTTCTGTGTGTTTGTGCACGTGTCCTGTCTAGATTGTAATGCCTACGCCGAGCTTTGCCGCAGGATATTCGCAAGACAAAAACAAGCAGAAAGGACGATCGTCCGAACGAATTAAAAAAAAAGTCTGGCTCCACATTCCTTATTTTCCTCGCGAGCGCGTTTTCTCTTTCTTCTTGCTATTGCGCTGTGTGTGCGCCGTTGGTGTCCTGTTTGCGCTGTGTAAGTGTGAGTGTGTGTGTGCCCGCGTCCTTGTCACCGTTTCTGTATTTTTTTTCTCTCCACCGCTCACGCCTCTGCGCCTGTATGCGTGTGTGATTGTGTGCGCACGCGTGTCCACTTCTTCCCTGTGTGTATATGTGTGTGTATGTGTGTGTGTGTGTGCAAAAAGGTCATAAATAGCCCATCAAATCCTTATTCCCGGCTAGCTGCTAACCGACCCACCCACCCAACTCTCAACCAACCGCAAAAGAACATACTTTCATTTTCGAGCACACACTTGCAGGGCCCCCTTCCACCGCCGAGCTACAATCAATCCCGACCGCAATTGCTCAAAACGGTCACCCTTGGACGACGTTTTAGGGGTTTCGAACTAGGAGCGGTCATCAAACCCGCGCTGCATTCGCATGCCCGTGATAGGGTTTCCTTCGCGGACACAACGCCCACGTCGTAAGAAGCTTTTAGGCTATTACCCTCGCCCCGGCGTCGGACGAGAATCAGAACTACGCAGGAACGACTAACGCAACGCCGCGACGAAGACGAAGCATAGTTAGTTTCGTTTTTCTTTTCCTCCGCGTAGGGGAAGATTAGTAGTAATAGGCTAGTAAAAAAAGCGACTGGCCCTGCGCTTCACTTTCTCTCTCTCTCTCTCTGTCTGTCGTGCTCGCTCGCTCTTTCTCCCGTCCTTCTTCTCCGTTGAAAGTCCTTGTGCGGGAGGGGATTTTCCGGGCAGCGAGACTGCTCGCCTTGGGAAAATCTCTTGCTGCGCGCACAGGACGAAACACGATGCCTTGTGCGTGTGTGTGTGTGTGTGTGTGTGTGTATGGACAAGCTGTTACTGTCACAAATACGATCCTTGCTTGCCATACTACAACCCCCTCCTTGTCCGCCCACAACGTGAACAATCAAAAATCGCCGAAGTGTGTCGCTCGTCTGTGGGAAGGTCGTGTAGAATAAATAGGTAAATTAATCTACACACATGGACACATTCAGAAACACTTGCCACGGGAAAGGGGGTTACAAACTGCACAAGTGCACTATTGCAACACAACGTCACTGATCTGACACAACGTCAGTACGTCAGGTTCATCGGCACAGGACACAATATCAGAGGGTTTTTGTAACCCACCGTATGTGAGAAAACAAACAAATACAAAAAAAAAACGATACCTTAGTGATCTATTCCCTTCTAAACACCTACAGAAATTCACACTTACACGCAGAAACAAATCCTTTGCAAGTCACTCCCACCCCCTAGCCAGCGCTATAAATCGAAGCGAATTTGGGAAAAAGGTAATATTACAAAACTTTCTTACAACTTCGCCGTGTGCTTCTGTGTTTGTGTGTGCGTGTGTTTATTGATTTTCCTCGCCAAGAACGGAACGGGCCACAGATGCTGCTGCCAGTTCCGTGTGCGCGTACATACACACACACACACACACACACGCGCGCACCCAGACGTGTGCAGTTTGACGGGAGGTTTTGTTGCTTCTTCGTTTCTGTGTGGCAATTGGCAGCGCTGGTCTGGGGACGAAAATTTTGATAACGAAAAGGAGATGCCAGCCCGTGGTGCGTTTCGTTGCAGTTAATTAGTGTGACTAGCTAGTTAAATGTGATTCTTCCCTCTTTCCAGTCGTATCGGATTGTGTGCCTCACGTCCTTGCAACCGAAACCCGTGACTAACGCACGAATTGTCCAATTGTCTGTTTTTTTTTCGCAGCGTTTCGTACATTCGGCGGAAAACCTGTATCAACCCACAGCAATCAACCTATCAAATGTTAGCGGCAGCGGTTCCCGTGTAACGCGCTGTAAGAAATGATGAGCAGGTGCGTTGCCCTCGCCCAGGAAACCAGTGCAACCAGCTCGTTAGATCGTTTCCCTGTCCGTGCTCTGCGCGGTCAGTGGTAGTGGACGGAGCCGCGTACCCTGTGTGTGTGTGTGTGTGGGTCTGCGTGTAATCTTCAAAACATCAAACAAAACAACAACAAAAAAACGACATAAGGCTCAACTATCAAACGCATCCTGGCGTCCCGGCTGGAAGTGGCTGGACACCATCATGCTGAACGAGCACACACCGAATCAGGTACGTTACCGTCGAGTCACCGAATTAGGCAGCAGCAACATCTGTCCAGAGTCACCCGGGGCAAGTCACGCTTAGTAGTGACGCATACTCTTGCCACCAATTAGCACATTTTGCTTGTGACAACATCTGCCTGCGGTACGAAAGGGTTCCATGAACCGAGAAGGGCACGGACGGCAGAATTAGCCGCCAACACGCTCAAGCCGAGGAAATTAAAATAACCACCAAATGAGATCACTTCCGAAAGGCGAGCGCGCGCTGGTTAAGTAATTAAACGCTTGTTATTTACAAGCGGAACTGATTGCTGAGATGGACGCAATGGCACGCACGATCACGTCAGACAAATGTTTGTTCTAGCGCTGGCGAATGGCTCAAGCCATTCGAAATGAATAATGTTTGATCCAGAATGAACGTTATTGTTTTTTTTTGCGGTGGAGGTTCATATAAGATTCAATACTTTATTATGTATGAGTATAAATATCAATTGCCTTCAAATATATTATGGTTATATATTGCCCCTTATATAGTGTCATTGTTCTAAAGAACACTTGCACTTGTGTGTATTTTTTGTCACACACACCTTCTCTCTTTTGATTTGCTTTTTGATCAACTAGAAATTTTTTTTATAATATACGAGTATATTTAAATATTCAATTTAAATAAAAGGACATTTCTATGAAGTCAGTAACACGACAGCCTTGATTGCAGAGGTCGTAACGCCAAAATGAAGAAGAATTTACATAAAATAGTTATTTAAGTTACAAAAGATTATGTAAATTTGATTATAATTAACATTATGTTAATGCAAAAAGGAAATTGTGAAGAAATATCAATACTAGGTTAAAATGGCAATTAACCATTCGTAATATAGAAAGATTTCAGCTCGTTTACTTGGTTGGTTCGTTGGAGTGAAAATGATATAAAATACATTGTAAACTTTTATACGAGCTCTTGAGCAATTGTAACATTCGCACAAAAAACTAAATCGGTTCATTTTTTTATTCTTTTGCAGTTATTGTACACAGAACCATTACGTATCGTTAACGTGGAAGTAAAAAATCGCACCGTGTGGGGCACGGAGGTACCCAACACCGGCGAAAGGCGTGACGCATAAAAAACGGTTCTCCGTATTCTCGTGCCGGTAGTGATAGCGTCGAGCAACTGAAAAGCATACACAAACCTTTCAACTGACACACAAACCCTACTCAGCGTAAGTTGGAGTGACAAATCTCACGGAGGCGCATTAGTATTAGTAGTAATTAAGTCATCATGAAACAAATCAACGTATCGGTCGTGGGGCTGTCCGGAGTGGAAAAGGACAAGGGACAGCTAGGCGTGGGCAAATCGTGTCTGTGCAATCGGTTCGTGCGTCCCAAGACCGACGACTACGCGATCGATCACATCTCGGTGCTGAGTCAGGTAAATGTTTTTTGCGTTTCGTGATGTTTCTATGCGCTGACTGTAAAGTATGCACAAACGCATCGCATTAGACGTCACTTGTTCGACAGATCCGTCATTTAACAAATGAACCTCTCCCCTGTTTCTCCTACCAGTCGGACTTTAGTGGGCGCGTTGTGAACAATGACCACTTCCTATATTGGGGCGAAGTACGCAAAACGTCCGATGAAGGTGTCGACTACAACTTCAGCGTGATCGAACAGACGGAGTTTGTAGACGATGCCACGTTTCAGCCGTTCAAGGTCGGCAAGATGGAGCCGTACATTAAGCGGTGCGCGGCGATCCGCATGCCGTCGCAGGAGAAGCTGAAGTACATCTGCAAGAACCAGCTCGGCATCGAGCACGAGTATGAGGAGATAGTGCTGCCGGAAGGTCGCTTCCTCGTCGACGGGTTCGTGTGCGTGTTCGACGTGAGCGTCGTGCCGAACCGGACGGTTGAGAAGCAGGTCGAGTTTGTGACGCAGATCATCAACAACGTGCTGAAGGTGAAGAAGCCGGTCGTGCTCGTCACAACGAAGAACGACGACGCGAACGACGCGTACGTGCGGGAGGCGGAAAAGATCTGCTCGCGCAAGGAGTACAAGGGCCAGATACTGCTGATCGAAACGTCCGCGCACGAGAGCATCAACATCGACCTGGCGTTCGTCGTGCTAGCGCAGATGATCGATAAGGCGAAGCAGCGTTCGAAGATACCGTCTTACGGGGAAGCGGCCAAGCAGCGGAACGATCTACTGAACGCCAGCACCGAGTACGTGACGCGCCTGATACGCACCCAGATCACGGACCACCGCTCAATCTGGAGCAGCTCGTCGAAGAAGCTGTCGAACCACCGCGAATGGTGCGACTTTCTCGAGCTGTTCGGGCAGGAGGCAGGGCAGCGCATCTTCCGCCGGCACATCAAGAAGCTGCGCGAGGACTACCAGTCGAAGAAGCTACAGAGCTACATGGACTCGTTCGCCTGCGTGCTGCAGGAGATGCTGCCGGACATTAACGCGATCAACCTCGAGCTGGACAGCTTCGGCGACTGGGCCTCGATACGCGCGTACTTTCGCGAGCACATCGACTACGAGCAGTACTTCTTCGATGCGGTCGAGCGCGGCGGCAGCTGGGCGGAGCTGAGCGATATGAGCGACATGGAGGACGAGAACCGGATACCGTTCGACATACTCGACACACCGGACGCGGAAACCGTCTTCAAGAATCACATGAACGCGCTGCAACAGGAACAAAAACGACTAGAGTAAGTAAGGGGAGATAGGGCGGTGCGGGTTCTTTGGGCACCTTTTCAGTTTCACCTTTACGTGTGTGCGTGTGTGAATGTGACATTTCGTGGGGGTTCTTTCTTTTCCCGTGAGCCCGAGGATTCCGGGCCCGAGATAAGCTTACCCATTCGTTTGGTATTATCGAGATCAAACTTGTCTCACCTATTTCGAACTTGTTGAAGTGATTTTTTGTTGTTGTTTAAATGCTGTATTTCCAATAGGTTATGTACTATTTTGATATTTCACTATCTACCATTAAATGTTCATTATGACTGTGTCTCTTAAAACGAGATGCTAAAGTGGCCTATAATTATATATAAATATATGCAACATTATTGCTTCGATTTTCTCGCTTCGATGGTGTATTACAGGAAAACCTTGAGGCGAGAAAGATCGAAGACTCAAATTTTGCGCTATAAACACCGTCCATTATTATTATGCTGAATGATGGTTTTGGTTTTTACGCAAAAAATATCTGCATTTTAATGCATCTAAAAATCAACTTAGTTATTGATTGATCACTTTCGCATGAAATCGCATGAAAGGTGGCTTCGCAGAATAGGAAATCACGCACACACTGCTACTCAAAGGAATAGCCATGAACTAACACCCTATTTAACAAAAAAAAAGTATAAACACCACGAAAAGCACCGACCCCTTGCATATTGCTGTATCTGAAATTTGATTTCTTTTTCTTTGTTCTCGCATTCTTCCGCCCTTCTCCTTTGCTTGCGATTTTGCAACCGTAACCGCGCGCGTTGCTGCGCACCTTTGTGTGTGAATGTATGTGTCTGCCATTCAACAGGATGCCAAAGAGGTGATTTTATCGTTCCTATTTAAATTCTCACAACACACATATTTCTCACCACCACAATTCACCATCACCACCAACCACCACCGGGTCACGGAAAATATAGTGCATTAGAGCTGTATTTACATTCGCATTGGATCATTTACCTCCACCATCAGCCTCATTATCCGTTCGAATCATACAGGCAGGCTCTCGCTTCTTAAATGCCGAGGTTAAGAGTCGGTAATCATGTCATTCTTTAACAAAAGAAAGCACGACAATTAACGCGCATAACCGAGAGTTTGTTGATGGTTTCGAAATTTCAAAATTCTTTTACACCCTAGATCATACACCGTTGGTTTCCCTTTCGGCTCCAGTACGAATACGATTTACTGTTCAGTGGGAAAGGACACCATTTATTTGATAAGCTAACCCCATACACAAAAAGTCGCCAAAACGTCTTGCCAAAATTCTTGCACGGTGCAGCAGCGCATCAATAAATAACAAACCAATCCTATCCTTCACCCGCTCTCATCACATATGCACATCCCTGTGTTATTACTATCCATAAAACACATACACACACACGCTCACAATCCATCTTCCTCAATCTCCTTGCCTGCTACACACATAAAAGCACACCATCGATACGCTAACACTTTAACGGCGCCGTTCTCTTTATTGCACCGCAGATGGAAGAAGCAGTTCAAGAAACTGCTGGAGGAGACCGGTTACGTTACGCCTGGCAAGCAGCTGTCGGAGGTGCGCGTGCTGTTTATGGGGCGCGAATGTTTCGAGGCGCTGTCCGAGCACGATTGCCAGCAGATCTACGACAACCATCAGCGTGAGCTAGTCGAGACGGCTAAACACAACTTCCAGGAGCTGCTGATGGAGCACGCCGATCTGTTTTATCACTTCAAGAACATCGAACCGTCCGGCACAATCACGCAGAACGATATCAAGGAGATTACCGACGTGCTGCAGGAGGACCTGCGGTACAAGCTGCTCGACCGGCTCGACCAGGATCGGAAGGTGATGCTGTTCCAGCATCTCGGCTTTGTGCACTGCCCGATACGGGAGCATTGTCCCGCGTTTCCGAACTGCATGGATGCGCTGATCGAGCGGATACTCATCTCCAACCAGAAGTGAGTTTTGTCTATTTTTGTTTTTTTTGTTTCTCGCCTAAAAAAACTCAGAAAAAAAACATTCGAGAGCTATGATGAACGTGTAGCAATACGGAAACTAATATATTTCTTCCTTTCCACGCCAGCTTGCCGAATCCACGGTTCGCGCAGAAGGACGGCCAGCTGCAGCTAAATCTGATCGTGATCGGGCTTGATTACATCGCGAACGACTTCATCGACAAGATCCACCAGAACTGCAACGACAACGGCGAGTACATCGTGGACGGGCAGGTGTATGGGCTAAACATTGAAACGATCAACCGCGACAACGATTCGTTCTCGTTCGAGCTGCAGTGCAAGGGTTTGATCTGCTGCTACTCGAACCGACAGACGTTCCAGTACGTGTACGAGGTGCTCGACCGGCTCCTGGTGGACAATCTCGACTTTAAGGACAGCGTTAACAACCTGCACATCGTGTTCATGAGCGACGAGAAGAACGGTCAGGCGACGCTGCACCAGCTGCAGGCGGATGGCCAATCTCTGGCGGAGAAGCTGCATTGCGTGTTCATCGATGAGAACGAGTTCTACCTGTCGCAACAGCAGATGAAGTTCATCAACACGACGCTGAACAGCGTGATCGACTCGATACCGTTCGAGGATTTGAAATACGGGCTGGCGTTGCACGAGCTGCCGGATCTACGGCTAATCATGTCGATCTTCTGCGGCGATCCGTTCTCGATCGAGAACATACTGAGCTCGCTAATGCTGGAACAGTCGTGCATCAGTGCGGGCGAGCGGAACATCATCTTCGAGATGTTTCTCGGCGATTCGAAGCGTCGCGTGGAGCTCATCCTATCCTCCTACCACGGTGCGAACGCGTTCCGGGACGATCTCATACACGGCTTCATACTGCTGTACTCGAGCAAGCGCAAGGCGTCCCTGTCGACGCTCAGCGCATTCTCGCTCAACATTCCGAACCTGCCGATGCAGATCGTGGCCGTGTCGGAGCAGGGTGGGGTGAATGCGTTCTTCAACAGCGAGTTGTCGCAGCTGCTCATCACCGAGGGCAACACGATCGCGGACAAACTGCGGGCCCACTTTGCGACCGGCTCGGACGACGAGGGCCAGTTTAAGTTCGCCTCGTTCGCACCGTTCCTGAAGGAGGTGTGGGACAAGAAGCCGGAGATCGAGCACGCCTTCAACCTGGAGGAGCCGCTGACCATCGATTCGGGCGAGGGCACGATGGAGCATTCGATGCACCACCACCATCAGCAGCAGGTGCCGCAACCACCACCCCGGTACGAGAGCTACCTCATCAACGGGTCGTCCACGACGTACCGTGGTGGGCCGGGTGGGCAGCATGCGCATCACGCACAGCAGCAACAAACGCTACCGCATCCATCGCAGCACCAGCAGCAGCAGGCGCAACAGCACCATCATCACCAACAGCAGGCGCAGCAGCAGCACGCGCAACATCATCAGAAGCTGTCGCAGCAGCTATTCGACAACCGGTCGATTAACTCCCTGGACGATCTCGACAGTCTGAAGCAGCAGGCGCAGCAACAGCATGCACAGCAGCATCAGCAGCACAGCATGTACTACTACGAGGACAGCAGCGACTTCGACAAAGGTGGCAGCAATCAGGGCTTCCAGATCTATCCGCCACCGACGACACCACCGGAACCGGCACCGCCGGATCATCTGCTCATACCGGCATCGATACTGCGTCAACTAAAAGCGGACACCGTGTCGCAGTCACAGTCCAGTCTGGAGGAGATCAATTGTAAGTTACTCTCGATTTTACTGTGTATTCCTACGATTTTCGATTCTCAACTTGCACAGGTTTTGGTAAATTCCAAAAAAAAATGAATTCTTCTCATTGTTTTATAATTAATTATTTGTTTCTACAAAATATAACGGATTCATATCGAATGATATAATCATTATGAATGGAAAAGGAAAAAAAATATGAATTTTAATGTAAATTGCTATAAACACTTCAGGTGTTGCTACCTTTTTAGAGCCACTTAACTAAAGCAATTTACCGTCTTTTATCTTCTATTTCTCTGTGCTCTAATAACTTTCCCACTTTCACTTTTTCACATTGCATACCGTCTTCTATTTCCTCTTTTTCATCTTTTTATCACTTCTTTCGTACTAACGCGTGCAGCTGACGTCAGCGGATCCAAGGACTCGATCAACACTTACGATTCAGGTTGATATAAGAATTGAAAATCTAGTTTTTGTCTGTGGTTGCGATTGCACGTTCGCCGTAGTTGTTATGTTTGTGTGTTATTGTTTATGTTTTATTTTATTTTGTTTCAGTTTTTGCTATATGTTCTCTTGTAGTGTTTTTAGTATATCTTTGTACGTTTTATGTCTTGTTATGTTAATTCGTCTTTGTTCATTAAATATTGTGTGTCTTGTTATGTCGTTTTTGTTTTTGCCTGTTGTTTAGTTAATTTCGTATGATTTTTTTGCATTGATTACCTCTTTCTAACATCTCACTCTGTGCTATCAACCCTGTGCAGGCTGGATCGATGATGGTTTCCTCATCCAAAAGCAGGACAACAAGCAGAGTGAGGACCTCTGGAAGAACATGAACGCACACCACGCATTTACGACCGGTCGTCGCCCTAACCAGTCGTCGTTCGCGAAAAAGATACGCCCGAAGGGACCTAGTCAGACGCTGAAGCAGCCCGGCAAATTGAATCTCAAAAGCTTTGCCATCGTGAACGAAGCAATCGCGCGGATGAACATTGGCGGTGGTGGTGGTGGTGGAGGTGGCATTGGAGCAGCTGGGCCTGATGCCGCCACCGGTGTTCCGATGACGGAGAAAGAAAAGAAAAAGGCGAAGAAACTGCTTCAGCAGCAACAGGCCCAACTAGAGCATGCCCCGCTCGCCGCACCGGAAGACGACAGCGAAGAGTATGAGGATGAGGCCGGCTACGAGCAGATTAATGACGCGTTCAGCGACGCGGTCAACAATGTGGCTAGTCAATTATTTACCACCTTCTCCGGCGGGAATCAGGTGCGCGGCGGTTCCATGGACGGCTCTGGCGTTTCCGAGCTCGGTACGCACAAAACGAAGCTACGCCAACGAAGAGAAAAGGAGCAGAGTAAGTGTTGCTCTCGCTTGCGAGGTAGAATTCCACCGACAGTGTAACTAATTCACATTCTCTCTCCGTCTCTGCTCTGCAGTCTTTAACATTCAGGAAAATTCCGACTCGGAAAGTGACTCGAGCTCGCTGGAGCGTAAACGCTCGAACGATGGCTACTCGAAGATCAACCGGAAATCGCAACCGCACAAGCGACATCGCAAGAAGCGCACCGCAATTCCGGTGCAGCCACCGAAGATCCCCCTCGGACCGTTCGGCGGCTCGTCCGGAGGCGGTTCCGATATGCTGGGAGGTGCGAGTGGTGGTATAGGTGGCGTCGGCGGCATACCCATCATGTACCAGAAGCTGAAGAACGAGCTGGGTGGAAGCGGGCTGGAGAAGCAGGATAAACCGTCCCAGCAGGAGCAGGACGAATCGAGCGTCGATATTTCATCGCCAAGGGATAATTCGCCTATCGTAAGTAACTTGCAGTTACTAATAGTGCACGCATTTCTAAAAATAATCGAATTTCGTTAATTTAGTGTTTCATGCCATCGACTTCTTCTTTAAGCAGATGGGAGAGAATTTTTAAAGAAATTAGAGCAACACATATGTATTTTTACACCAAATTCAAAACTACAACAATTTTTTGTAGTACTTTTCCTTGCTTAATTCGCGGTAATTGCAGGCAAATTGTTGACATTATTAAAACACAAATGATCCTTTCCCCTGTTTGATCGATGGAATCAATAAATTGAAAGTAAAATTGAATCGTATGTCATAATATCACAATAGTGCACTATTTAATGTTTATATTTTATTTTGCTTCCTACCCTCTGACGCAGTTTGGCGTACTACCAAAGGGCGGTGACCGAGAAAAGCTGATCACGAAGCAGAAAACGAACTGGTTTGGCAAGGAGATCGATACCAGCAGCAAGAGCAGCAGCAAGGACAGCAAGGACGCCCGGGCAAGCGGTAAGAACGCGAGCAAAAACTCGAAACACAACGGTACCGCAGCGGCAGCTGCAGCCGCCGCCGCTCTCCAGCAGTCATCGCTCGCCAGTCTCAAGCAGTCGGATAAGGTGCCGCTAGTGCCACTATTCGTCGAGAAGTGTGTCAAGTTTATCGAGCAGGAGGGTCTCGACTCAGAGGGCATCTATCGGGTGCCGGGCAATCGTACGCACGTCGATCTGTTAAACCAAAAGTTCGCCGAAGGTGAGTGTTTTGCTTGCGAGCTGCGATTGCCGGATGAGATTCAAACCTTCTTTTTTCTTTTTCCGTACAGAGTCCGATGTAGATATAGAGAAGCTCGACATTCCGGTAAATGCGGTCGCGACCGCTCTCAAGGACTTTTTCGTGAAGCGCCTCAAGGGTCTGTTCAGTGCGGAAATGATGAGCGAGTTGGAAGAGATTGCCGGGTCCCGGCCGTTGCAATCGATCACCAGCCTCAATATGGAAGTGAAGACGGATCGTAGCTGTCGGTTGATTGCACTGCGCGGTCTGCTTAATAAGCTGCCGCCTGCGAACTTCGCGATACTGAGCTATATCTTTCAGCACTTTGTCCGGTAAGTTAGCGGTTTTGACACAAACGGGATTTTCGAGGTTATAATTGACTTAATAATTATTCTTCCCCCCCATGATTATCTATACAATTTTGCTAGATTTTGATCAAAGGATCTCTTGTTGCTTTTATGGGCTACTTTAATGTCATAAGTATTAGTATAGGAGTCAAAAATTCATTTTTTAAATTAATTAAATCAATGACATTCATTTTATTACATTCCTTCAATTACGTTTCACATTTTTTTGTTCGACTGAGCCATAAATTTATCACCCATAATTATGTAAGTTATCATCGATAATTTTGCAATATAATTCCTTACAAGAAATAGCAAAGGTGAAATTTATCTGTAAATATAAGACAACTATATTTGGGAATAAATACTTAAATCTTTTATAACGTTCTCTCCCGTCTTAGCGTATCGGAAAACTCGAAGCTAAACAGCATGGACAGCAAAAATCTCGCCATCTGTTGGTGGCCGACGCTGCTGCCAATCGAGTTCACCGACATGATGCGGTTCGAGACGATGCGCCCGTACTTGGAAGATATAGTGCAGACGATGATCGACCAGTACCCGTTCCTGTTCTGTGGCGAGGAAGCATTTGTGATGGTTTGATGCGAGTAAGCGCCTCGCGCGAGATTTACATTCACACACAGACACACACCCACACATACAAATCTCTTTTAAAAAATGCTGTTGTGCAATCTGGTGTCACAAAGACTCACGGACACACATACACGCATGCGGAGGAAAGTGCGCTAAACACCAATCATTAGAATCAGAATCATTTTTATTAGTCGGACACCATTTTGCTGCTGCGAACCCTGCCTAACACCCCAAACTATTCGGGATTAGGTGTGAAATTAAGTATCGCGAAAACCGTAATGACATGAACCCTGTCGTGTGTGCGTATTTGGGTGTAATTATGCATCGTTCACTTTGGAATCTTTTGTAAGGGGAAAAGTGCATCTTTGTGCCACTCTCTAACTACTACTACCCCTAATGAGATGAAAAGAAACCATACACACATACAAACAAAAACTGGAACTAAACCCTCCGCGCTGCGAACAAAAGTTACGAAAAGTTACAAAATCGCACGCAAACACATGATATAAAAGACAGTCACGATTAAGGTTTAGTTTTAAAATGTGCTTAATTCTTCGCTACTCAATTTAAACATACGTTCGCAAGTACACAGAAAGAGATTTCAGATAGAACGAAATTTGTGAACCCAATGATAGTAATCACATCCGACAAACAACCTGAGGCTGAGCATAGCAATGAATCTGTTTTTAGTTTTAGGTAATTAAGCGTCTCTTTCTAACGTGCACACCACGGTGAGGAAAAGCGAGTATTATTCATCTAAAAAACAGCAACCAATTTCGAAACCTTGGTTAGTTAGGTTTTAAAAGAAGCTGCCGCAGCGGCAAAGACAAAGGTTTGAAGGGCCGCGCGATTTTATTTTTAGCTAGATTGGTAAGATTTTCGTTTTATTCCTATGACCGAACCCGGCGTCACCGGCATAGTCACCGTCCGAGAGAGAGCGAGAGATATGTGTATAGTTTTATAAACAATTTTTTTTTCTGCTATCAACGAGATTACGGCTCGAACTCGTTGGAGCCAAACACGGTGAACAGCAAAATTTGCAATGATTTTTCTTACACCCCATACCTTATTCTCTTTCTCTCTCGTGTGCGCTTTTTATCGTTTTTTTAGTGGAGAGAGTTTTAAACTACAACAAGCACATTGCGATAAGTTTTATTTTTCTGAGATATTGAGTTATTTTTAAAAAAGGGCACTCAGGTACTCATCATGTTTTACTCAAGCATTTTTGTTTTCTTTTCACAATACCTAAGATACAAGTTTTTATATGCACACTAACACAAAGTCACACTGAAAGTGTCTAAAACATTCGTTCAATCCCACATCTCCACATCACAAACACAAAAGCGAAATAATAACAAAGCTGCCAAATAACACGGTTTTGCACGGCAGCTTACCTACCTTTTTGACGCGCCAAATGAACGTATTGTGAGATGTGAGGTGAATTTTAAAGGGCTAAACATTCCGTCGTTTATAAGAGTATTGTAGGAAAACTCGATTAATTAAAAAGGAGGCATAAGACGAACAAATGTGTAACGCAAGCGCATTTTCTGTATTTATTGCTACTGTTTTGTGCCACAAAACAACCATACATACACTCACACACACAGCAAAAGCGCTTTTTATGTAGGTGTATGTGTGTGCGTGTGTCTCTATGCTTTATGTGCTAGTTGATAAACACGTTTTACAGAAAGTCCGCTTCAATGATACCGGGTCCCGAACGTGATGTCTATTTTACGTTCATTCCCATCGCGTTTATACCGCGCAGTCGTCGCTCCGGATGTGAGTGAACTAGCCTAGCCGTGAACCAAAGTAGCGCAAAAATATGCAAATAACAAAACAACAAAAAACAACTTAATCTATAAACGATCGATTCACGTGCACATCATGCCATAATCGTTCTTTCAATGCCCCTCTTGTTGCTAAAAGTTGTTCCGAATGTTGAAGAAGCAAAGCAGAAACAGAAGTAAAGGAAGAATCTCAACTCTCACTTCCTGCTCGAAAAAGCAGAAACGACTCGATCAATTTAATATAGTCAGTATTTCCTTTCGTTTTCTTCAAGTAATCCACTTCGCGTTCATGTTCTCGTGCTCTCTTTCTCTCTGTCTCTCTCTCACAGAACACACAAAAATGCTCTCTTTTTGTCACTTCATCACTAGACGGTCAGAAGAAAATACACCAATAGGAAGAAGCGAATGGACAAATGTATAACATATACCTTTGCGTTTGCGGAAGGCTTACTAAAAAGCAAATAAAAGGACACGAAAAGCACATATGCACACACATACACGCATAATAGCTCCCAGCAGGAAAACATAGCCTGCGTGTTTTATCTCCTTCGCAATCGTTGTGATAAAATTTATTGGGTTTGTTCAGTTAAACTCTTTTTTTAAATAAAAGCTGTTAACCAGGGCAGGGTTCGCACGCCTTTTTTTCTTGTATAAACAACATCGTGGGTCATTAGGAATACTCATTACTTAATACTCATTCGCGCGCGCATGTGTGTGTGCGATAAGTAGCAGCGCATCAACCGTACTCGTTTTCGTGTTAGTGTGTAAGTGTGTAATTGAGCATAATACTCTGGTGTGGGGGATTGCGTTCCATATTCCAGGATTATTATCTAAATATTAATATAAACGCTTAATGTGTTGATAGAATTTGCTGAATCGAACGAGCGCTAGGTGAAGGAAATGGAGGGAGGGAAATAAAGCAAAGCTTACGTATAGGAATAACACACACATATATACATATACACACAGCCACAGACAGTATCTTGGTAACGCAACTACAAAAAAAGAAAAGGAAACAACAACACAAGATACAGAAAAGAGAGAGATCTTGAGATCTCGAGATCAGCAAGAGAGAGAGAGAATGAAAATGAGAGATTAGGAGAGATTACAAATAGAAGTGGATTACGATAAACAAAGAAGTGAAAGGATGAAGTGAAGTGAAGGAACCAGACTATGACTAACCGTTCTATTGCAATTGAAAACCGACCTGTAAACAATTATGTGGTGATATAAACGTAATTATAAATGGATATATATTAGATATACACATGTGAGCAAGCGGATTAGAGAGACAGGGCGGAGGAGGGAGAGGTTAAGAAGAGCAAACGAAAAGGGAAAGAGGAGGGTGCGATTTCGGAGGGAGAGGGAGGCTATAGATGTTTTTCGTTTTTTTTGTATTTTTTAAGCAAATCGGTATCCTGACGGCAACCAAATACACAGACACTTAAAACACTAACACACATCCACAAAAACGTATTGACCGTCTAGCCTATGATGCATGAGTGCAATATGATGCCATTAACTCATACAAAAATACAATACAACACACTCGTAGATAGTGTGAAAAAAACACTATTTGAAGCAGTAAGGTGAGGAGAAAACAAACTGTCGTTAATCGTTAGCTAATAGCAGACAGAAACAGAAACACACAAACATTACCACACGACATACACGATGCTAACGAAGATTAAAAATTAAGTAAAATATGCCGCTGCATCGCTTGTGTTGTGGATGTTGTGTCTTAGTCCTTTTAAAATCATCACGCGGTCCACGAAACTATGACCCGTGCAGAAAACATGCTAAAAGAAAAGGATATTTTAAATAAAAAAAAACGAAACGTTTGTGCCATTGCTTTGAGTGGAAAGGGAAGAGAGAGAGAGAGAAAGTGTGTGTGTGTAGAAGAAGAAGCTACACAACACATAGAAAACACAACTGCGCATAATGGAAAAGAACAAAATAGAGATGTCAGAAACGAAAAATGTAGCGGAAATTGGAAAACAGAAGAACAGCAAACAAGAAGCAAAAAAGAGAAAGTAAACCAGTATAAAATTACAACACTCAAACCCGATAACTAAAACGCTCACACAACAAACACAACACTGATGAGTCGTAGTGTACCGCAGCTAAAATATTACTAAGGTAAGCGCGCCATTTGATGCGAACGTGATCGACTGTTTAGATAAGTTAAATGTAAAAACAAACATACATGTACACTAGGACACTCACACAACCATACACAGACAAACATACTCGTACAGAAAACAAAAGAAATATGGGTACTGCCGCCCCACTCCACGATTATCTCTCCTCTCTTCCCTGCACGATGGAAAAACGCAAAACAACAAAACCTCTCTCTGCCTGCCTCCCACATCCCCACCAACCACCACCCGAAATGGTAGTAAATGTTTTCTTTAACAAAATTGCTTCAAATATGAGCCATTGAGGGCCATCAGTAATGCGCATATTACGACCGAACGCAAACTTTTCTCTTCCTCTTTGAAACGCGAAAAAAACGCTATTATGGAATGATTGGCAGTAGAAGGAGGGAAGGGAAATAGGGAAACGCAATCTCTCGAATCCGGGAAAACCCAGGAAGCTCGATGACGTGTTATTTTCTTTTTCTTTTGTTTTTATTTGACTTGTGCAGTCTTTGTGTCCGAAAAACAAAAAAAAACAAAACAAATAAATAAAAAAACAATGTGTCGAAACCGAAAAAAAGATGTAATAAAAATACAACAAAAAAGCAAATAACTGGAGTGTTTAATAAATTACTTAGTAGTAGGTAAATTATGGTGTGACAAAGTGTAACAATTCAAACAAGTTCTTTTTATGGTTTTTCCAGGTCATTGTACATAGTTTTAAAATTAACATTTTTTTCAAATTTCCATCATTTTATTTGTAAATTTTATTTCGCAAATGCCACTTAAATATGTTATCGATTTATTGCCCTTAAAGATTTCATGTAGGTCTGCTGATGACCTAAAAGGCCATGGGTTCTATGTTGCATCGACACTAATGTAACCGGATGCGTTTAAATATTCAACACATCGACAAACCCTCGGACCGCGCTGACAACTTTACGCTCACCTCCTCCTCCTCCCTCCCTCGAAATCAAATACTCTGCCGTCCTGAGGGAACGGAATATGCCAGTGGTATATTTTTTTATTCCTTTTTTGCGCTTGAGTTTTTATTTTTCCTCATGGACTCATGGAGTATAAAATAATTATCATGACGACAAGCAAGGAGCACAGGGAGGTTACTCGTCCTTCAAAGTTGGAAAACGGTCGTTAAGAATAAAACAATACTATTGTTGTTGGTAGCTTAAAAACTATCGAAGCAAACACTGCTTCCATGACGGGGTTTAACTCACTGTCGCTCGATTTTAACGACGCAATTTCCAGTCATTCAATATTTCCAATCACCCATTTGCGAACAGTGAAATAAAACCATCAATACGAAATCGTCGCAGTTTACGAATGGACGGCTTGATCTTAATTTCTACATAGTTTAATCCTTTTTATTTCACCGGAAAACATGCGCCGGAAGAAGCTTAAATTCGTGCAAGCTCATGTTGCATACAACCCCTAATCTGAGTGTTTGTATGCGATGGGGGCGGTGACCGCTTAACAAAAGAAAGGCCTCTCGATCGTGCAGCGTTTGTTTACTGTTGTACAGGTGTTTTCACATTGAAGCATCTAGGCTTTTAAAAATAGCTACAGCGTGCGATCCGCCACTCACTATAGAACAGGAAAGTGAGAGTAAGATTATAAAAAAAACTAAATATAATATATTAGTATTCCATTCCGTCTCAACATGTGGAAAGCTCCCCACACCGATGAAGCTTTTCACGAAGATCCAAGCCAACCAACTGTCAGTGGCGATGGCCGCGGCCATAACATACCTCGTACACTTCGCGCACTGTTCGCGCGCACCGACCAAACCCGAGAAACGTGATGCGATTACGGATCGTGAACGCATGCCGCTTACGGGTTCGCCTCGTCAGTCGCATGCCAACCGTCGACGGAAGAGTAGCTATCACGTGTGTGCCTCTTGAAGCCCGTGAGTTGTTCCCAGCCCCAGTAAAGGTGCGTTGTTGCGTTTCGGAGTGCTGATTGAGTGTTCTCGCGCGCTCTTTTGTGTGCTTTTAGCGGGGTTAAAAGTGTTTGGGCGTGATCCAGTGAACGGTTGCATTGGGGTGCCTGACAGGGTGCAGCAGTTACCCATTTCGAACCCAACGGTCACGGAAACGTGCCACCCGGGTACTTTCGCCCAGTGATTGTTTATGTATCTATTCTTATCCAGCGTGCTCCAATCAGCCCAAAAACCCATGCCCGGACGTTTAGCCGTACTTCAATCAGTCTTGATCCATCAACAAAGTGACGGCTCCCAGGGAATAACTTCACCAGCAAAAAAAAAAAAACGTCAGCGAATAATTGCAACAACAGTGTGTCGTTTCCTAGCGCGAGTGAAACTCACCGGCCCAACACTTTCACCGGCTACAGCCAATTAATCCCGGGGACAATATCGCTTCTTTTTTGTTTTTGATCGCAAAGAAATCAACTTCCCGAGTGCGCGACGGTGCGGAAGAGGAACGGCAAACGGCACACGCACGGTATTGAGTGCGTCAAAAATAGAACCCAAGCGCTCTTGTTCGCAGCGGAAGAACCAGCACCAGCCGCACCAGCAGCAACATGATGGCAGAAACGGTCGTGACGGTGGAGACACCGAACCGCAACGCCGGCGGAGCAACGCCGACGCCGGCCGCGGCCGGTCAGGCCCAGGCGAAGCCGGAATCTAATCTCAACTGGCTGAAGTTCAACACCCAGTACTTTATCACCATCCCGGGCATACTGAAAATCGTGCAGGTGGTAAGTAGCGCCCAGCGTCAAGAAGTCATCCAGCGCAAACAGCGCCATGACACCCGAGCCGCGACTTCACCGGGAAGCGGGTGTATGGGTGTCACCCACGACCAGCGTGGCCTGATAAGATTAGATAAATGGGGTCCTGCTCGTCGCCAGTTTCGGTGAATGTTCGGGAACGTCAGGTTTTGCTTTATTTATTTTATTTTTCTCAATGTTTTTGCTATCCCCCTTGTTCGTCGGGCGTTGAATCATTTCGGACACTGCGAAGGTGTTTGCGTTCCTGTGAGTTTGCGGTTTTTTTTTTATTTTTTTTTGTGGGACTGACGTTTGCGGTGTTTTGCGCAACAATAGGGTGATTTTGATTACCAACAGCCTTCCCGCACGGCACTGATAGATTACAACGCCGTGTGTTTCACTGTAGCCATATTTGCCTCCGCAAGCCGTTCAGATTGTGCTCAGCCTGACGACGGCAGAACCTCCCACCGGTCAGCGGCGATTATGCAAAGTTTTTCCCCCGAAAAGCGTTCGGATCGGTGGTGTCTGGAACGTCCAAACTTGATGGGCGCTGGATGCTCGCCTACACTAGACCATCAAGCAGGACGCAGAGTTACATTTAAACACGATTTGGTAGGCGATCCAGTAGAATCAAACTACATTTCACCGCTCAAAACAGGTACCAGAAACGTTGTAGTTAAACGCTTAGTGTTGTCGTGGTTGAAGTGGATCAAGTACTTCAGGACAGTGTAGCGACACAATTATACACTCCGACCAGCCCAACGCAGGGAGGGAGAGGCTACCGCTACAGAGACCCAGTAGATAATGGAACCGTCAGCGACACTCCTCTATTATCGCAGAAAGCTGAAAGTTGTCACAAGCCATTCTAATTGAATGGCTCCACACCCATGCGGGGAATCTATGCGCGAGAGGTTAAGAATTCGACGCTCGGATCGAACGAAAATCCGGCGAGAGAGTGAAGTGTGATGGCTTCCTCCAGCTATCTAAAACCCATTAACCTCGTACGAGCTTGGGCTGCATTACTGACCCGTTCCTAAACTGGTCAGGCAACATTCTCACTCCGCGCTCCCTTCCCTCGGATCCCACTCTAGCTTTCTCTCTCTCTCTCACACACACATTCTTCCGTACATTACGTGCCGGAGAAGAATATTTCACTCCTTCCTTTCACTCGCGTACGAATCAATCGATATCAACGCGTATCACCATGATCCGATCACTTTCCAATGTGTGTTACGTGTGTATAGGATCTTTTACTGATAGCCTCTCACCGGGCCGATGTTCCGCCGTGCAGCAACTGATTGCTTATTTCCTCCCGCTGTATCTCATCTTACCCATCCCGAGACCCCTTCTCCCGGCTACTTGCGATAAATTATCCCACCCCTCTCGCCCGTCTTCCCAAAGGGTTCACCGCTTCAGCCTCACTCGCGTTGAACAAGTGGCTTTCTCTTTGGGTCGTCTGTTTTGAGCGTTTTTTGTTTTGATTTCGATCTTCGCTCGCGGTCATTTGGGTACGGCGCGGGACTCGGAAGCAGGAATGCACCGTGACGGTGAAGAATGTGGGCTGGGTTGCTTGGCCCTCCGGGTTCCAGCATCCAGCACGGCCACCAACATCACCAAACAGGCTGATCTGGCCGATACCTCGCAAACACATGCGAACCATCCGCGGCTGCGCTCGGAGTACGGTGGGGTTCGGGTCCAGGCGCGGGCGAACTCTGTTTTCAAGACTCGATGCTGGAATGTGTGTGCGCTGCATTTAACGACTCCCACACGCCCTCGATTCTACTGGAGTTGATTGGAGCCGGGTGAGCGTGGTCGAAGGCATTGAAGCACAGATGTTCTAACCACCGAACGGCAAACGTGCGGAGGTTGTGTTGGCCTTGTGGCGGAGATTCGCGCCTCGCCATCGCGATCGACACGCTCCAGATACGTGCGTTGTTTGTAAACTTGCAGCCATAGACCAGAGCACTTCTTAAAGTTCATGTTCTTAAAGTCAACCAGACGTCCCTGCACTGAGATGAAGATTCGCTGAGACGTCTTAAACCTCGAATATCTCCAAATTCTCCAGATGCCAACTCCGGTTTCGACGCGTTGTAAAGTAACGGGAACGCTGTTGTGACCCTATTCCAGAACTAGACGGCAGCCATGTTTGAACTAGACACCGGCCCCGATAGCCCCGCGGCCTCTGCCACCTGGGTGCACCGAGTGGAAGAAACTGGCTGGAAACGAGAGCAAGAACTGTCGCCTCCGTCGACTTAAAACAGGTTTCTAGCTGCAAGAGCTCTTTCTACCGTCTAACCCAGCGTTTCTTCGCTCGTGGTCCCACGGGTTAGACCTTCCGGCCTACCGTCGGTTTGACTGCTGCGTGGAAGATATTACCGTATGCGCTGTGCGTGCATGCGTGTTTTGGGGGAGGGG
>JXWZ01012579.1:0-10901 GCA_000956215.1 Anopheles farauti No. 4
ACAAGAAGAAGAGAAGATCAATTTTCATAAGATCAACCAACGTACGAAACCATACACAGTTGGTTGTACAAATTCTTTTGGAAAACTATTGATACCGTCGGAATCGAAACATGAGGATAAAACATTGCGATCTCATTAACAATATTTACCCACTTCGTTCTGTCAGATTGCTCCTGTAAGTATCAAACAAGTATCAAACATCCTCACGACATTCTGTTCTTTGCGTCTTCATAGGACAGGACGAATACGAAAGCTTGACACAAGCATGTGACCACTCGAGATGACTTTGATGATCGAAACCCCATCACAAACGATGAGTTGCCCTGTGCAGAGGGCAACGGTGAGTATTATTGAATCATTGAACAATCGTTGGAAGCGCTACCTTCGGACTTACCTCCGGACATATGGACTTCATTTCGTACGGAAAGCGCGTAGCTCATCTTTTCGGATCGTATCTTTCCGTGATGCCGTAATCGGCCTATCGCAGTTGTGGTAAACATTATTTGCGTAGTGTTTTCAGAGAAAATGGTGATAATTTAAAGTTAGAATTCGGCTTCTTTTCGGAGCGTTCGAAAGTATCAATAAGTGACGTAACGTGTGCGTTTATTGGAATTTGCATCAATTACGCTTCGTATTCACCAATGATACGAACCACACTGTTCGTGTTATGTCTTACTGTTTGTTGCTCACCGTATGCATAACGATGCAGAGCCAAAGCCGGCAGTCTGGGATTACGACAGCCAACGTGTTGCTGAAGTTTGCCACTACGACAACGACGACGACGACGACTACGACGATGATGATGATGATGTGGACGATGTCGATCCTTTGCGAAAGATAAAAGGAAAATAATCGGGAAAAAGTGTCAGAAAATTACGTGTGTATACTTGTTTTCGGTCCAGTGCAGAAACGGTTGCAGCACCAACAGTCGCCCCCGGATTCGTTTCTTCCGGAGGCAAAAAAGCACCGTCGAGCAGAATGAGTCCCGCAGCATTGCTGCTACCATAGTTGGGTCTTAGCGTACCGTAGAACAACGTGGCCCGTACGCGGAAGTACAGGATTCGGTTTGAAGTGTAATCAAATGTATGTGTGTGTGTATGTGTGCATGTGAGAAAAGTGCAGTCGACAAGAAGGATAAGCCTGGCGTACGGAGCACAACATCGTGCACGTACGCAACTGAACGTGAAGACACGCGCGTTGCAGCGCGTTGGAGGAAGGGTCGGATCCTTTTGATGGTGGCACACGATGCCAACACGGGGATGGGATATTTTTAGGTGTCGTTTGGGTTTTGGGAAGCGATCGGTTATCGCTCGGTATCGGCCGGTCGGTCCTGGAGCCTCCGGTACCGGTGGTATGCACCTAATTGCATTAAACGGTGCAAATGAAGCGAGCGATTTGGGTTTCACGATAAACCCCCTTCGGGTGGGTGGGAAGGGGAATGAGGGGGTGGTGGTGGTGGGAGTGGGACGTAGAAAGGTAATAGGTTTAGGAAGGACGTGTGTGTACGTGCACGCCCGGAGTGTGTGGTGCGAATAAACGGTGTTTGCACAAACGGTTTCCGTGAATATTGCTTTGATAACGACACCTGTGCGCGATGGGATGGGTTTGGGTGTCGATTGATTAGGACCTGGGAGGTGTTCAGTGGGAAGATTAATAAAATCTGAAAATTACACTCACTCGAGCAAATATTTAGCGAGCAGCGAACCGTGCGGAGAAGATTCTGTTCGTTTCTTCTAGAAGCGTATTTTGTTACGGGGATGCTTCTCTTGAGGAAGTGGTTTCTTGATTAATCTGAATTATTTAAAAGCAATACTTAATGAGTAAATTTTTGGTACACTTTAGTTATAATACAAAATTTTCACAAAAAGGGTAAAACTTGTAAGTTAAACTTAACAAATTTGATAAATTTTCTAAACATTGGCCCATTCTACCTTCATGTATCTTTACACATTTAATTTTCCATATCAAAGTTGTACAGTTTCATAGAAGCAACTTATAAAAAAATAAAATTAGCAAACGATGGGTTTATTTATAAAAGGATTTACACAACCAGTTAGTTTGTGTCGTGCTTACCGAAGATCAATGCAGTGTTGGAATTTCACCAAAATATTGTAATTTACAAAACATTGCCTATTTAATGCTATACATAAGTTGTCTTCTTAACAATTAGAACTACGCATTTTTTACGTATCCTAGGAATGAAAAGAAAACAAAAATTGAGAAACAATCGCACTCATAAATCAATATCTTTTTCGTAAGGGCTATCCATTGGATAGATAAAAGAGCTGTAGTGCGTAATGACCTTTTCAGATTAAAAATATATAATTGTTATTGAATATGTTTACTTAGCATTTCTTAATTCAAATTATTGGTTTACATGGTGAATGATTTTTTCGACTAGTATCACTTTTTGAGTTTTTAACAAAAAAAAAAAACAACCAGAAAGATTCGTTTAATAGAATTTTAGTTTTCGGTCTTAAACAACTTCTATGATAGGTGATGCAATGTAATGATTCTATGATTCTTTGATTCTATCAGTGATACAGCGTAAAAACAAACAATAATATTTGTTATATTGTTGTAAAACTTTTTTCCGAACCAATAGCTTGGCTTTTTAAAAAAATATGGATATGGATTTTTAATTTGGCCAATGGACTTTGTTTTATATTCTTTTATTTATATTTATATTATATTTATATTTGTTTAATATTACTAAAAAATCAGCTGCCAATGTGAACAGGTCAATGTGTGAAGATCTATTCGTATTACTTGTTATTATTACCAATGAATATATACATTAACTTAGTGAAATTTACGTAAAATGAGATAAAAGAGTCGTTCAAAATATCTCATAAAAGAATAGGCTTATAATAGACACACATTTCATACTGCTGTTTTATCATGTTTGGTTAACAATTTAAATATTCGACTATAAAATTTCCAACTCTAACTCGTTTCACACGTTTATATGACTGTTTTGCTTGGATTTTAATTACCCTGGCAGCATGTCGATGAGACGCTGCGCTCACTTCAACGCAACAATTTTGATAACAATCGTCACAAACTGCGAGGCACTGCACATGGCAACAAAAATCTACACAGAACCGGTTCCGATTGAAACGATCAAATCGTGTTGTCCATGCCGCGCAATTTTTGTGCCGGTGCACTGATCTGCAGACACCACGCCTGCTGGTAACACCTTAAAAATCTCAATTCCCAACACCGACACACACACACACAAACTCACGCATAGATAAACGTACAATTCACGATCGAATGTTTTTTCGCGGTCAATCGGCTTTCTCAGGGTTATGCGCGAAGTGCACCGCAATGCAGCGAGCCAGCCCGGTTTGGTGTTTTCGTTGCCGTCGTCGTGGTCGTCGTTCCCGTTCTCACCTCCTCACCGTCGATCTTGACTTCAAAATAGATTCCCTTCCGGAGACGCGTTCAGCACCGTGGGATGATGGGAGGGACGGGGTGGGGGGAGAGAATAAATTCACCAACACATTCCGACCAACACCACCAGACGCATTGTCCGAAATGGGACGAAAAATTGTCCATCGCACACACTCACAGAAAGTGCATTGTGCAACGCGTACTGCAGTGTGACAAAGAGAGAGAAAGAGAAAGAGAGAAAGAGAGAGAAACGCAGTCGCGTGGAAGCTTCTTGCACACATTCCCACCACCGATCGGGCGATGTTTTTTTTATACTTATTTTACATAAATTGCTACGAAAAACTAGAATAGGCCCAAATTTTCGGTCTCGCTCGCACCAATTTCTGTGCTGGAGAATTTTCGTTCGTTTTGCACGGACCCGGCGCGGTTCCGGCTGTTGTGCCTGCAGCCTGCACCGAAATGCATTCGCATTTCGCCCCTTTCCCCCTCTCTGCATGCCTCCCGCCACCGAACACCGTCCAAGTGCAGTGGGGCGACGAGTACAAGCTGCAATTGCAACTGCAACTCTCCGAGCTGCGGCGACCGGAGACCTTGAGATGCAGTTGAATGAGTACCTCCCTACCACCATCAACACCCCTCTGTGGACCATGCCTTCCACTGCATCGGCGTGCATTGCGCTCACTGCTTTGTCCCCTTTTTTGTGTGTGCTGCCTCGCGCTTTTACTATCTGTTCGGTTCGGATTCGCTCGAAGCGTTCCTTCGGTTTGCCCGTTTCGGTTCGGTTCGTAGCAGTGAACTGTTGCTGCTGCTGCTGCTGTTGGTCGTGCTGTTGTTGTTATTGATATTTCTGCATACAATTTTTTGCGACCCATTCGACTCCCCGCACAAATGCTTGTATGCGTTTTGGGTGATCATTTCGAGGCCGGTCGAGGAGGCTGGCTGGCTGGCTTTGGTTGTAGTTCATAGACGGGCAAGTCGGCGAGGAGACGATGAGGAAACACTTTGTGATGGTTTAAGAAGAAAAAAAAAGATGGACAAAAAATTGTCACTGAGATCGCTCGAAGAACGCTGCAGAAGAAAGCGCTCGATCGAGAGGCGAAGATAGAACCAACGAAAGCACGACAAACGTTGATCTGCATGGCTTTTCCAAAATTGTTTGCTTTATGATTATACAAAATAACCATATAACTGAAAGATTTGTTTTTCACTTATCCTCATATTGTAATTATACAACCATTTACATTGCGCGAACACATAAAAATTGCTCTTTGTAAGATTTTTATTACTTTCACTTATAGCCATAAAATCTATCTTAATTATTAAGCTGCTTAGATTTGGTTCATTCCTAGCCAGATCTACGTAATTGATTCAATATATCATCAATATTCACTTACTTATTTCGAGGGAGCACAGGTTCTTTCCACATTACTGCCTTGATTGCGGCTTCTTCTCTGGAAATTTTAGATAATATCACCCGTTTTGTGTAGTATTTCATTTGATTTAATTTTTCCTTGTTTCTATATTCTGCTGTTAACATCTTTTTACCACGTTTTTCCACACACGGCTTCGATTTATTTTAAGGAATATTTGATAAATTTGTTATTTTACAACATCATTCAGTAGATATTCATATATCTGTTTGCTTATAGGATTTTGTCTGTGGATTTTGATTGCAGGATGTTGTGTTGGCTTGTAGGCTGTTTTTATCATTTTGAGGCAAGGGAGGTATCGGTTCTTACATAGTTACTAACTCATACATAGCTTAAAATTGTTAAAAAAAATTGAAAAAAGTGTGAAGTTCATCTGTTTTTGAAGCAATATTTTTGAAGGATTTCTAGAGGTTACGCATTTGCAATTAGTGCCCGCAACGCACAATCGGCCAACCAATGCGTGTCGTTTATAGTTTGTTCAACATTCTCCGAATCTAGTAATCCTCGCACTGAACGATCGGAGGGGAAAATGCAAACATAAACACAATCCTGATGTCGCTCCTCGATGGATGGATGCGACCATGGTGAGACCAGCATGATAAGGAGTGACGATAGCGCAAAAAATATAATAAAACGCACCACTTCCGCCTTTCCCGCTCTGCATCACACAAACAAGGACAATTCGTCGATTGTATAGCTATTTTCAATTCCGTTTAAACACAAACGTTCGAATGTTCGAGCGACACATCAGCACCGCTTATCTGACGACAAAACCCCTTCGTTGCTAATGCTCGGTTTTGAGTTAGTAGTGTAAACATTTGAAACCCGCTTCTACGACAAGAGATAGTAGTAGCACTAACTTACGAACGCATCGATCAAAAAGCAACTGTCTCATGTTACGTTGCAAAACAGACATTTTGCGATAAAGCATCATCAATATGGATGAAATTTGTGGTGGAATTTTTCATCGCAGTTTTGCACTATTTTTACAAATAAAAGTAGATTTTAGAGCAGATTGTATTACATTGATTTCAAAAATAAATAATTCCTCCCTTTTCCAAAAAATTGTTTGAATTTTTTTAATTTGTGCAAGAATTTTCATGTTGCCTGCCAACTACCTGAAACACATTCATAAGGTATGAAATTGTCATTTTTCTGAGTTTTGGATTTTTTATTTATATTTTGATATTATTCTACAAAAAAAAAACAAAACATGCATTTGTTTTGTTTTTTTTTTGTAGAATAATTTCAAAATATAAAATAAAGGTTCAGCATAACAATTTCGTCACTTCTATAAGGTTCTTTGGCTCAATTGTTTTAGTTTCTTATTCAGAAACTTCGAACTGCCTGAAACACATTCATAAGCTTGTTTTATTCTAACTACCGCTTTACATAAAATATAACCAAATCTCTCGAAAACAGGACTCTTCAAATTTTCACAATTATTTTGATTAAAATACATGCATAAATCCAAGATGCTTTATGCAACCACGATTTGTAAAAAAGTAGCTTTTTGACATAGTATGTTAACTGGAATCAGGAAGAGAGTTTTGTAAAATAATTATCTGGCGATGAAGATTGAATAATCCTCCACTAGACCGAAGGAGACAGTTGGTTTTGTTCAATTGAGATGGTTTGATAAATCTTTTAATGCGTTTAATAAAAACTTCGGTGTGTCTCCGAAATACTTTATGTTTTTTTAATGCCATTATCGAGACACACTTCATTGCGCTTGTCACCGAGCGTCGCTGCCGGTCTTCGTCTGGTGCCAGCTCGACGCATTCAAATCATCCGCTCGGCTAGGTGTTAGAACCACTGGCAGACGGCTTCTCCGCACTCACTTGTCGATCGAGATGGATAAAAAACGACACAGGCCACGATGCAGCGATGCAGCGAGCGAGTGCGAAAGAGAGCTATGGCGGATGAATTTCATTTCATCATAATGTGCGTTGAGATGCACGTGCGATGCAGTTTCATCGTGTTTCGGTGAAGATGCCGGCAGCCGAACGAAGCGACGGAGAACGGTGGATGCAGCTCTGCGCCTGCATCGTGGTGGTGTTGGTGTGCTTTGTCCACTCAGCGGGCTGAGTGATTTTCCCCTGCTCTCACCGTTCATTCCCAACAAAGCCGTGCCGGGTGAGTGCGTTTGCGCTAGTATGCGAGTGTTTGGAGCCACTTGAGTTACAGGCGCGCGCTCAGCCAGCGAGTGTGTGTGGAGCTTTCGTTCGATCACGCGGCCGAACGATCAGCGATCGTCGTTGGTGTAGGTGTGCTTTTATGTAGCGAAGATGGTTCAATGTTGACTGGGTCAGTTCAACGCTCAAGGATGCTGTAGAAAAGAGCGAGTGGGCAAAAAAAAAAGAAAAATAAAACACACGAACATTGCACTAAACAGCCGATAAGGAAGCAGGAAGAAAGAGGTGGACGGTTTTGTCGTTGGCTCGAGACCGAAAAGACATTGGACTTCCCAGGCCCAAATGCACCAAACCAAAGCCACGTGACGCGGCAGTGCCATCACGCGGCCGATTTCCGAAAGAAACCCTCTAAGTACTTCAGCTTGTGTGTCTTCCAAACATTGTTCGCAGCATTCAAGTATAGCGCGCTGTAGAAAATGCCGTATCGTAATTCTTTCCCAATCGACATTAACCATTTTGGCGATTGCATTAGTTAGTCGCCACAGCGTGGAACGCTTTGTGCGTGTGCGTACTTTGTTCGCATAATATTGGCGCGTTTTCTTTGGCGCTTTGTGTGCATCAGCGCTTCGTGAGTGCAACAGCGTGCATTCGCAGCGCACGGACAAACAACTGTGACGACCATCAACGAACGGACCACTGTGTGCCACTCACTTGTCGTTTGTCTCCGGCCCGACCGGTCTACTATTGTTCTCTTTCGTGCCACCGGGCGATTCCATCTCTCATCATCGGCGATGACGACGGTTAAGTGGTATGGTTTGGAGAGGACACTCAGTTCAAGACGGGACACACACACACACATAGACACGTTGAAGAACCACCACCCCCTCCGACACCCGCTTGGTGAGATGAGTTCGCTGCATTTCGGGAACTGTTCGAAATGCATTCGTGTTTCTTCGCGCGCGCCCGTGTGTTTGTGTGTTACACGATTGTGTTTGACCTTACGCTAGTGCGCGCTGTTGGTAGTGTAACGACGGGTAGGCTTGGGGTGGCGTCTGTCGCTGCGTCTGGAGTACCCCGGACCACCTACCCAGCCGCCCAACCGCTCGCACATCCTCCCGCCATTCATCAGTATCGCTTGGCCGCGAAACGAGTCAGAGCAGCTTTGGAGAGCTTTGTGTAGGGTTGACTATACTGCGGGGGTAATGAAAGGGGGTGGGGTCGGGGGGGAAAGGAAGAGGAGGAGGAGGGCAGCTCGCGGTGACGGTCGAGCACGGCTAGTGCGAAGGGGGTTGGGCAACTAGATGAAGGGAACGAGCGGGAGGAGGGGAAGGTGGGAGGTTGGGTCGGTTGTTGTTTCGGTTGTACGACGCTGCAGCAGCCTGCACTAAAACAGTTGTGGCGAAGTTTCCGAAACGCCGAGAAGTGTAGTGAGTGTGTTTTTTCTCGTGCGCGCCCCGTGCAGTTTCTCCCGTTCGCCCAGCCGTGTTCGTGCGTGTCGTTTCTTGCTGCATTTCTGGCAAAATTGTGCATTTGATGTAATTTAGTTATCGCCCGCGTGAAGCCCTGCCAGAAACGTCTGTAGCATCTTCTGTAGCAAGATCGCTCCATCTCTCTTTCTCTTATTCTTTCTTCGATCTCTCTTTCTCTCTCTCTTTCTCTTCCTATCATTCACTCTTACTCTCGCTCATTCCCCCTCTCTGACTCATCACAGTTAGAGACTTCTTTTTGGCGCGTTGATCGGAGTTTGTTTGAAAAAAAAAACAAAACCCATCAACAATTTAACTAGGAAGACGAAGGAACGAACCGAATTTCGTCAATTGAACCCAAAAAATTATTAAAATGCGTTCATACCTCCATACATTAGTACCGGGGCCAACGAAAGAAGGCCACGGAATCTGTAACGAAAGCACACGGTGCATGCATGCCAACGGCGCTCTCGATTAGTGTACCGCATTCGCTTGACCGTACCGGTTGACAGTCAATTGTCAGGCGTCCGTTTGCCTTCGGAACAACCGATTCCTACCAACCTGTTGTTGGTGCACATCCGATCTCGAGATTGAAGTGTTGGTGAGCGTGTGTTTGTTGATGATATAGTTACCTCACCATTCTCGCGCATCTTCTCCCCAAAGGGTGTGTGTGTGTGTATGTGCATTAGTGTTAGTGACGTACGTGAATGTATTGGTAGGACGTGGTAGGACCGTGGCGATCGTGTCGCGGTTTCGCGGTTTGTGTATATCCCCCCTTACCACCCCTCCCCCCGCTCAACACCAGCAAAGCGGTGCTTGTTGATATTACGGATACTAGTTACTACCTTCGTTCTGTCCGTGTTTCTTTTCCTTCGCGGGCTTGAGAGCTGTCTCTCACGCACACTACCGGTCGGTAATGTGGTGCTGGCTGGAGGTCCACCCGGCTCACCAACACCACAACGGAGCACGACGAGTCACGCGGGGTTGTCGGACTTTCGGAGGGATTCTCCTTGAAAGAAGTGCGAGCGGTGACGGGTGGGAGGCAGGGCGGTGAGAAGCACAACATCAGAAAAGTGTGTTACTTGTGCGTTTTCCTCCCCTCAGCTGCGGCTAGCGCAACGCATGCACAGTAAGCAACAGGAGTGTTCGAATGCCCGCGGTCGATATGTACCGATCGTAATGCCGTCCGCTGGTATGCGTTTTACCAGCAAGTCAAGATCAAACTGCAGAAAAATCATCAAAAACTAGAGTGCCAAGAGCGATTGAGAGTTAGAGAAACTGTGTTGAACGTATTTCCATTTTATGTTATTTTTTGACGTTTCCCATCCATCTAGGCAGGCACTGAAATCGTAGATCTAGTAGTGTAAAAGTAAAAACATTATATTTTGGTGCCTTTGTGCTAGGAGCTCCTCCTAGCTAGCTGGGTCTTGGCGCTCCATTTTCGCCGGCCGTGTGCGTGTCTGTGTGGCAAATATATTGCGCTCCCTTGACCTCGGCCCAATGGCGCCAATGGCGGGCGCGTACGGTGTGCTCCCCAGAACGCCCCAGCGTCATCCGCCGACGTGCGGAAAGGAACCGAAGGCGTGCATCGATGCTGTTGCATAGCTGCCCTTCCCACACCCCCAACCCTCTTTCCCTAGCAGGGAGCTGTGTATTAGTGCCATAGTGTGGGTTTTCGTTGCTTCCACGCTCGCTCGCTCTGTGAATGTGTGAGTGTTTCCGTGTTGCATAAGACGCACACGACGCGAGAAAGCAAGGAAAAAGTGAAACATAACAAAAAAAAAAACAGAAAAAAATCGTTTCTGCTCCGGAGCGGAAGAAAATAGACACAAACAGCACGCTGCCAGTCCGCTCTCCCAGTTTGCACATTTACCGGGTGATCTTTGGCATCGAAACAGGTGGTCGGACGCGGGCAGTGACGCAGGTGCGGGACCTCCGAACGGACCGACTCATATCTGCATTCGACCTTCGACATTTTCGCTGCCCGGCTCGTTTACAGGTAAGGATGTGATGGATTCGATTTTGCTGCTTCGCTAATAGTTCCTATTATGTCCGTTTCTAAAAAGACGCGCGATTGAGTCATCACACACCAACGGGTGGTACTCAAACGCCGAACGATCAACGCAACGCCGAAAGAAAAACTGTAAAAGTCCACCAAAGTGGCACTTTATCGTCGGCATAGTTCTTCTATTTTTTGTTCCACTACGGCGAGAGGTCCCATTTCGTTACGGGGGTAGTTTTCGTGGGGCGTGGCTTACGGACTAGCTGCCAAATCAAAAAAAGTTCAAATGAGCCCAACCAACCAACGCACGGCGTCATCGCCTTCCTTCCGCTACCGCAGCACCTAATACCCTCGCGACCCACTTCAGTCACTGGGCCAGCTGGCCGACACCGAGCGGAAGGCAGCCCGTGATGGCTTCAGGTTCTACACGAACGCACACGCACCAACGCACACACACACACACACACACACA